>JAXQQM020064095.1:0-60236 GCA_034641835.2 Pinus albicaulis | reverse complement strand
CAAATAAAAAAATTCACTAGCCCTTATACATGAAATCCAAAAGCTTCGGCACTAAATTATCTTTTGGACTACAAAAATCGTCACAAATATCAACCCCATGAGATACTTGCTGACCCGCTGTTAGTATGAATTCTTCGTCGATGTGTACGAAAAAGAACCACTTTAGCTACGCATAACTAATAGCCCTAACAACAATAATGGCTGCAAAACATCTTCAGATCTGCAATTAGTAGTTAAAGTGCTGCAACAAACAGATCTATAAATGGAAAGACATTAAGCAGTAAAGTAAAGAGTTTGCTCCATGCATCCAACAGACAAGACAAGAACACTATTTTTGAATGAATTTTTATATTACAGGGCACCTGGGAGGAAACAAGAAGGTGTATCCATATCTCCTCAATGGGATGGGTTCTTTGTAGTCCTCAGCACTTCAGATCTAAGCTTTCTCTCTCTTGTAGATGTAGAAAACCCAATGTAGAAGGTAGAGCTCAATGGGAGCAACAATGGCAGAAAATGAGACCGAGTGTATAGATCCAGAGAGATCTAGTATGCAACAAAAGGTGAAGAATGAAGGGGAAAACCCTCCTATTTATAACAAAATATTGGGTCATTCTAGATCTTGGTGCATGATTAAAATAATGTTAACCAAATCTAGATCCACCTCTATGGAATATTTTATTATTATTTGTTTGAGGGAAAGGGTGTTTGACTTGGGTCAAATCCCTTGATTAGTGAAAAATAAATAAATAAATGATTTATTTATCTTTTTAAGGAAGTGGTTGGGATATAATCAAATAAATAATGATTTATTTGATTAATGGTGGTTGATTTGGTCATATTTAACAAGGAATATTATTTAAATAATTATTCCTAGAAATAATAAGATAACTATGGGTTTATCTCATTAATTTCTTTGTTTTTGGGTTAAACATGACTGGGAATAATAATTAAATTATGGTTTAATTAATTATTCCTTTTGGGGTGTCCTAATTAACATAGTGAAAGTAGTTTTACTTGGGGTAAAACTGGTCTTACATGGTGTACTTGGGTCCATCTAATGATGAAGAGTTAGATGACCAAAAAATGGTGTAACAGATTGCCCCCCAGCGTGCGAGTGTCAGGAGCAAATCGTATGACCGAAGTACGTTGTAAGAAGACAATCACTAGACAACAAAAAGGGTATGTCAGAGAGAGAGATATGAGGTAGATAGTGTGCTGAAGGACTAAACCCTGAGGAGACGAGACTCGCAGGTGCAACAAGTCTCTGTTATGAGAGGGTACCTGTGCTGAAGGCGGCGGGGGAGGCATACCTATGCCCGCCGTGACAAAGTACAAAAGAATAGTGTGTCCGGTGAACAAGGGACCGAACCATAGAGTACAGCTGGCATAATCAAGAGCCAGATAAAAATACAATGAAGAGTCTCACATACATGCTGTGCCTGGGATAACAGCCAGGACTAGTACAATATCATCTGAGTACATGAGATAAATACAACCCCAAATGCCCCCTGTAAATGGGGAAGGGCTCACAAAATCTGACTGGTACATGCAAATCATAGAGGTGCTGCAAGTGGCTAAGGCCAACATCATCAAAACTGGCCGGATATATGGGACGACCGGCAGCGTCTGGAGCTACGGGTCCGAGTGGATCGAGAGCAGCGCAAAATGATGGTGCAGCCGCCCTACTGGAGGACATCCGCCGTAGATGTGAGCAGCTGTTGACCGGAGTATCAGAGCGCGGGTGGCAGGATTTAGACGACCAGTACATAGAGCCATGTGTTGGTCTCCCTCGGAGTGGCGAGGTATCATGCGGCGCATGGCGATGGCCGGTCAAACTATGCGGGATCTACATGCTGCCGGGGCAGAGCCATTGGCCCGGGAGCCTCCAGATAGTGATTAGGGGCATATGGTACCCCTTCTGATGTATGTAGGGGCAGGTGGTGCCCCCTAGAATGTATGGAGGGGCATATGGTGCCCCCAGTTTTTGTTTGTAACATGCTATGGGCATGTCGTATGTATATGTATGGGGGGGGGGGGCGTATGGTGCCCCCAGTTTTTTGGAACATGCTATGGGCATGTCATGTGTATCAGAGTAGATGGACTCATCAATATATGGTTTGCGACACATATTATGGATATGCATCGTCTTTTGATGGTTGATTTAATGTTATTGTATTGTATGAATTGAGTGTGATAAATGCCAATATAGAACATGGTTTGCAATACTATCTACGTAGTGATTCTGGTCTCTGGGTACATGGTTGAAAGTTATGGTTTCAAACGCACGTATTAAGACTTTTAATCGTAAATAGCGTCTAAACAGCACAGGGTTACGCACACGATAAACACCATTTAGTTGCATGACAAGAAGCAAGGAATCCAAACGAACGTGCAGGTGGCGAATGCGATGCAACAAAGCATCAGCTAGTAGGCCACGCACTGCATCGTATTCGGCCTGATTGTTGGTGGCAGAACCAATGCATACCCCGTTAGACAGAACGAGGTCATGCAAGGGGGTGAAGATGGCCCACCCTGCCGAGGCAAGATTCCTGGAGTAGCGACTTGCACCGTCGGCGTAACCGATAAAGGGTGTGGACGGGGGGTCCTGCAAAATGGTGTGGCAAGACAATAAATGAGGGGATGAAAGGAAATGACGGCAGCGTGAGGGTACAGAAGTCATCGAGCAGTAATGGCAGGGGGAAAGGGCAGGATGATCAAGGCTCACACAAGGTGATGTATGAGAGCTATCAGAAACATGGCGAGGACTCGGGCTGCGGAGGTCAACGAAGACACAAGTGGAGTGATCTCGGGTATCAACGGACACAATGGGGAAGGCTGCAGACGGGCTAGGCTCCGGGTGTCGTGCAGAGGAGGATAGGTAAAGAATGGTGACTGTAGACTCCGTCATCTGAACATCAGGGGGGGGGATGTGGATCGGAGCGGGGGGATCCTCAGGCTGGCCTGAAGCATACTGCGCGAGAATGGGAGAAGCGGATTGATTTTGTTCAACCTCATACTCACGGATCACCTCAAGGGAGGCGCGGTAATGTGTCAGGTGAGGACAATAATGGGAGTAGTGGCCATGGACACCGCACAAAGCACACGGCTTGTTGGTGCGGAGAGTCTTGGCGTTCTTGGGGACGGTCGAAGAAGGAGTGGGAGTTTCAGGGACCGTAGTGTCGGGGAACGCGAAGTTTACCATGGGTCGGATACGAGGTAACTCGGGACAAGCATGGGTGGCATGACCAATGACATCACATAAGGCACAAGGATTTGGGGATGGAGAAGGAGCCGGGTTGGTCGTGGTGGTTTGGTCTTTGGTTGCCCCCTTGCGGGCTTTGCCTTTCTTCCCGGGAGCCGACCCAACAGGAGAAGGGTCCTGTGGAGGTGCTGGGGGCACAGTGGCTATGGAGGAAGCGAGGGGGACCGGTTGAACCGGTGTCAAAGCCATGGAAGGTTTGGGGTGACCAGGGGGGGTGGCGGCTGGGGGGTCAAGGTACCAAACCGGAATACCCAAGGTCAAGTTAGGGAGAGAAAGGGTGGCCATGACGGGGACGGAATATACTCCGGGAGGGGGAGCCAAGAAGGGGATCTGTCCAGCAGGGTAATGACCAGGAGGTACGGCGCCAAGATGGTTAAGGCCAGGGGGGACCGAGCCTGGAGGATAAAGGGGTTCAGGGATACTAGCTGTAGGGGGAGGGCCAGAAGGAGGAGGGCCGGCTGGCTGAGATGAATGGCTAGGAGCGGGTTGCGGAGGGCGGGGAGGAGGGTGCGGGCTAGCCGAGGCAGGCCGTTTATGGGCAGCCTGAGACGATTGCATCATGCAAACATTCGACAAGCTGGGATCAGTAACAGGAGGGGGAGGAAGGTGAGGAAAAGTTCCAAGCAAGGTGGAATCTTTATAGACGCCGGGGGAGACACTGGTCAAAGAATCGACGGTTTGCTTGTTGGCTACAGAAGAGATGGTCGTCTCGGAGGCGGATGGAGACGGCGGCTCATGATACGATAGCTGGTCAATGGTGACTATCTTTCCATTATGTGGAAAATACATCTTGCGGAAGACCGCGGATGGGACAGCAGACATGGCATAGGTGTAGCTTCGCCCCAATAGAATGTTGTAGTCTAGAGGGGCGTCAATGACTTCGACATCAACGCAAACAGTCTTACCTGCGAGGGTGATGGGACAGTTACGAAGCAGGCCAATGGGCTGAGAGGCATGACCGTCCCACGCGCGAAGGGTGATCGTGGAAGGGGCCAGCTCAGGGGATCCGAGTTGCTTCCAAGCCCGAGCGGACATCACACGGTGGATGCCCCTCCTCATCAATTATACCCAGGGAAACGGTGGCGTTCTGATTTTTGGCGGGATTTGGAAAGCAACGGAAGGAGGAAGAGGAGGGTGATCGATTGAGTGGCGTGAAAACAATCATCACGGTCATCGAGCGGGATCAACGGCGCCCGAGCGGATAGTAGAGCCTTCGGGTTGGGAGAGGGCACCGGCGGAGAGGTCCGGTGTGGAAATGGCGGCGAGGGGATTGTGCCAAATCATCTACTATAACATGCGATTGGGCGGCTCTCAACAAAGAGGATTCGGCATGTGGATTCCTTTTGAATCTTTGAGGTGAACCTCAACTTTGGGTTGAGGGATGTGTAGGGGCGGGTGCTGAAAGAGGCTCTGTAGAACACGAAGAAGGTGGCTCGGGGGAAACGGCGACGGAAGCCCAGGGTGCGGCGGCAGAGTTTGAAGGTGAAGGTCGACGGAAGGGGACGGCTCGGAGCGCATCATAAGGATCTGGTAGTCAGAGGAACCAGAAATGGACGAGGGTGTGGCTGCATGGCTGTCGGGGGGTTGGGTAGCCACGAATCCCTGTTGAGGGAAAGGATCAGTGAACACAGCTGGCGGGGTAGTGGCCACATTAGGAGGAGCGTGAGGGGAGGCGTGTTGTCCGCGCAATGTGGCTTGAGACTCCCACATCTGTCGCATCTGGGGTAAAAGAGGACAATCGTGAGTGTAGTGACCGTAAACACCGCAACACGAACAGGGCTTGTTTGTGCGAAGCGGCCTGTCCGGCCTGGGCGGAATGCCCTGAGGCTAGTTGCTAGTGTTAGGGTCCATACCAGAATTGGGTCCTCGGTTACCGGGGGCAGATGGGTTCTGGTTGCCTCTCCGCCTTCTTTGAGAAGAAGGGGGAATAAACGCACCCTGCTGTGCAAATACTTGCCCTGGAGGGGGTTGTAAGGGCTGTTGCAGGTGGTGAGGAGGCAAGGGAGGCGGAAGCGCATATGCTGGAGGAGTTGGCGCACTAGGCTGCGGATAAAAGTAAGGGTTGGGTTGGGCAGCATTGAGGTAAGCAGGAGGTTGGGCAAAAGGAGGAGGCATGCCGTATCCTGGATACATGTTGCCGGGAGGGGGCAGAGTGCTAGAGGTGCTGGCCCCTCCCTGAGGGAGGCCATGGCTCATAGGAGGGTGGGCAGAGGGGTGGGAAAGAGATCCAACAATACCGTCGGCGGAATGAGATGCCCCCGGGGCGTTAGCGCCACCGGGCCTGGGGATGTCAGGAAGAACGGTATAAACATAACCAGATTGAGCGTAGATCAGGTCATATTTTAAAGCTATTTGGAGGGCGGCTTCTTCGGATTGAGGAAAGTGAGAGGCGACATCTTTGCCGATGGGAGATGGGAGGGTGCGAAGGAACCAGTCCATGTAAACCCGATCTTCAAAGGGAGGGGCTCGACATAAGCTCCGTCTTCATCGCCATTCCTGAACATGGGCAGAAAGGCGTGTGGAAGAGGATTGCTTAAATGAAGTCAAGAGCTCCGTACCAGTGTCGTATCGGAGAGGAAGCTGGAAGTACGACAAGAAGGCTTGGGCAAGAGTCTCGAATGTGGTATGGGAGGAAGTGGCATGTTCGACATACCATTTAGAAGCTTCGCCGGTAAGCGTGCGTTGGAACAAACGAAGACGGATGGAGTCATCGGTAATGGAGTTGGAGGAACACCACATGTGGAAAGACCGGACGTGATTGGTTGGGTCTTCGCCATTAAGGCCCTCAAACTTAGGGATATCAGAGGGTAGCTTGGTGGGCATAGCGGGCCGGGTAGTATTATGGTGAATGGGGTCATTAATCAACTGATGGAAATCGGGGAGGCTGAGGCCTGCAATGTACGGCAGCACAGGGGTGGCCGGAGTAGTGGTTGTGACGGTTCCGCTAGAAGTAGGGCCGGCATTGGGGCCGGGAGAACCGCAAGCGTTAGGCCCTGGTCCAGACATGGTGAAGGTAAAAGGGGGAGAACCGGAAGGAGAAGGGGGACCCGATGAATCAGGAGAGGAGTCGGAGTGCGGACTCAGTGGGTAGCTCGGCAGCAGCCCGGTCTGGGCTTAGTCGATCAACCGAAACGAGATGAAGGCCAGAAGTCTCAGGAGAAAGAGCGCAGGGCGCAATGATGGCAAGAAGAAGAAACCGGCAAAGGGCGAGAGCTCCAGGAGTCAAGAAGGTCAGAAGAGGGCTAAGGTGCGGTAATGATTGATTTTGGAGTCTTTGCCGGGGCGGTGTAAACGAGCGCTTCTTCACTTAGGGTCAGTGTGTGGTGTGCGTTAATTTTAATTTTTAAACCCTTTCCGTTGTTGAGAGCAAAAAAGTGTGCAACGTAGCTAAAAATAAACCTACAGAGAACAGAATAAAAATGCTGAAATAACAGAAAAATAATAGCCACATATGCATCTATCAAACCCAAGAAAGTGGGTCTCTCAAAACTATGCTGAAAAGAAAGGGAAAAACTATGGAAACGCACACAAAGGAAGCTCAACAGATCTAGGGTCAAAGGGGACAGAGATCCGGAGGATAAAGCTGCAGATAAGGGGTGCAGATCACAGCCAAGAGACAGAGGCACGGTGGCTGGAAAAAGGGAAATCAGCAAAAAACCGGGGGGGGGCAAGGCAGAGGCCTTTAGAGGAGGTCCAAACAAAACGACAAGAGGTGATTTGAAAGAAAAAGAGGCTGATTTCAATGGATCTGGAAGTGAGGTCACAGATCTGGAAAAAGAGGGGGCTGAAGCTCTGAAACCGACGGCTGAAACAGCTGAAACTCTTCCACAAAAAGTGGAGGGTACTAAAGCCCTAAGGGGCTGGGTTCCCACTTAGATGAGTAAAAACGGATCAGATCTTGGTCGGCGGTGACGGAAATTTCCAGAGAAACCACAGCGGAAAGTGACAAAACCCGAGAAAATTACGGAAAAATCTTTGAAAAAGGGCGGGTCGCAGGGTTCGACCTGATACGGAGTTGAGGTCGCGAAGCTTGGGCCAAGGAGTGCGTCCCGAGGTCGCGGAGTTTTGGGCCAAAGGTCGACCCGTTCGGATTTGTTTCGGCGGCGGATTTCCATTGGATATAACTCTCGAGTCTTGGTGGTGTCTACAACTGCGCAATAGGGCCAGAAACACACGGAAGTTAGAAATGTTAGGTTTTTAGGGTTTTATGTGAGAAAAATGACATGAAAAGAGAAAAACTAAGCAGCTAAAAAAGAAGCCCTAGGGCCTGAAGTAGCTGGATATGCAGGAATATGAAAAACGACGGCGGTCGTAATTTAAAACCCGTGTGGAGTCGCCATTTGTTAGTATGAATTCTTTGTCGAAGCGTACGAAAAA
This sequence comes from Pinus albicaulis, assembly GCA_034641835.2. Classification (NCBI taxonomy): domain Eukaryota; kingdom Viridiplantae; phylum Streptophyta; class Pinopsida; order Pinales; family Pinaceae; genus Pinus; species Pinus albicaulis. Next base: position 52,597 of record JAXQQM020064095.1, on the reverse strand, counting down.
GAACCACTTTAGCTACGCATAACTAATAGCCCTAACAACAATAATGGCTGCAAAACATCTTCAGATCTGCAATTAGTAGTTAAAGTGCTGCAACAAACGGATCTATAAATGGAAAGACATTAAGCAGTAAAGTAAAGAGTTTGCTCCATGCATCCAACAGACAAGACAAGAACACGATTTTTGAATGAATTTTTATATTACGGGGCACCTGGGAGGAAACAAGAAGGTGTATCCAGATCTCCTCAATGGGATGGGTTCTTTGTAGTCCTCAGCACTTCAGATCTAAGCTTTCTCTCTCTTGTAGATGTGGAAAACCCAATGTAGAAGGTAGAGCTCAATGGGAGCAACAATGGCAGAAAATGAGACCGAGTGTATAGATCCAGAGTGATCTAGTATGCAACAAAAGGTGAAGAATGATGGGGAAAACCCTCCTATTTATAACAAAATATTGGGTCCTTATAGATCTTGGTGCATGATTAAAATAATGTTAATCACATCTAGATCCACCTCTATGGAATATTTTATTATTATTTGTTGGAGGGAAAGGGTGTTTGACTTGGGTCAAATCCCTTGATTAGTGAAAAATAAATAAATAAATGATTTATTTATCTTTTTAAGGAAGTGGTTGGGATATAATAAAATAAATAATGATTTATTTGATTAATGGTGGTTGATTTGGTCATATTTAACAAGGAATATTATTAAATAATTATTCCTAGAAAATAATAAGATAACTATGGGTTTATCTCATTAATTTCTTTGTTTTTGGGTTAAACATGACTGGGAAGAATAATTAAATTATGGTTTAATTAATTATTCCTTTTGGGGTTTCCTAATTAACATAGTGAAAGCAGTTTTACTTGGGGTAAAACTGGTCTTACATGGTGTACTTGGGTCCATCTAATGATGAAAAGTTAGATGACCAAAAAATGGTGTAACACCCGCTGTATGATGAACCAAAAATATGTTCTTTGGGTAGTCATACTGCAAGAGTTTTACTTGAAGTTTAGCTCCCCTAAGAGAAAAAAATCTTTAATCTTAGCTGAGTTCATCACTGACCTCCCGAGTCAGGCTAAAGTATCCCCAGTCAACGACTCACTATGTGACAAGAATATATTTATAGTGACAACTAACGATCCTTGGTACACCGATATCTTCTTATTTTTACAAATCCAAAAGTTCAATCCAAATCTAACACATGGCGACCGAAGGCACATACGCCACCAAGCCACCCGTTACCTCCTCATGGGAGACGTCCTTTATCGACGATGCATCGATACTATCCTACGTCAATGCCTCACGCATGACCAAGTTGAGCAAGCCCTCAATGACTGTCATAGTGGAGCTTGCGGTGGCCACCTCTCCGGGATGGCTACCACCCAAAAATTTCTATGGGAAGGTTATATTTGGCCCACCTTATTCCGTGATTGCATTATGAAAGTCAAAATATGTGAGCAATGTCAACGCTTCGCCCACAAGGCAAGAGCACCTCCTTCTCCTATTCACCCAGTCATCATAGTCGACCACTTTTGCAATGGGGAATCAACTTTATGATGTGCAACCCTGTGTCATATGGAAACCAAAAATACATCATTGTCATTGTCGACTATTTCACTAAATCCATGTCCACATATGACAACACGGAAGCAACCGCGACACGATTTCTGTTCAACCATGTCATCGCACGATTTGATGTGCCTAAAGAGTTAGTCTCCGATCACGGAAAGCATTTCGAAAATGAAATATTCCAGGAGCTCTCTCACTACCTAGGGTTCACACACGTATTCACATCACCATACTATCCTCAGTCTAATGGATATGTAGAAACTCTCAACAAAGTGCTTAAAACAATGTTACAGTGTATGGTGAATAACATAAGACAAACTAGCACCACATGGTTTTTTCCTTCCTGTGGGAATACCACACGACAATTAGAAACTCAACATGTTTCACACCCTTCCAACTAGTGTATGGGGTAGAATTTTTGATTCCCATTGAACATGAAATCCCTGACTTACATGCTTCCATCGAACTCCTCTATGAAACCCATCCTTTATAACAATAATTGGTATAGTTAGAATTGGTCGATGAAAATCGACGAGAGTCACTCCAAATAATGAGGCACATAAAAATTGGGTAAAATCATCATTTGATTGCAACATCACCCCACGCTCATTCACTGAGGGAGATTTAGTCCTCTGTTACGATGTTGTGAAAGAGGCCCTAGGATCTAGAAAGTTTGAAACATTATGGAAAGGTCCCTACATCATAAAAAATTTCCTCCTCAAGGGGGCATACATCCTGTGATATCTCGACAGTACATGCCTAACTAACCCTTTCAATGCACTCTACCACAAAAAATTTCACCCATAAGGACAAGAAGTCTCAGCCTTAGAGATAAGATTCATGTAGCATAATATATTTTTATATGATCACAATGATCAAAGACTTGTTCTAAAAATTCTCTGGTGTCAGGGATGGATCGTTCCCCCATCCACTATTTTGGATTCGCTGAGGGAGCCTCGTGATGGTCTCAAAATCTAGTAGCAGTCGTCTAGGCCATTTACTACCCTGACCGGTCATCATTCTTCACCAACAAAGTATGCATCGGATCAACCACCAATAATAAGGCAGAATAAAATGTAGTCATTGGGCTGCTGAGCGATGCCTTCAACTAAGGCATTCACCATCTCCATATCTACCTTGATTCCCAACTAGTGGTTTCGCAGTTAAACTAAGATTTTGAAGTACGAGATTCTCAATTGTTTAGGAAGTATTTGCATGCACGAATATTAAGTCATCAATTTGATCATATTACATTCACACATATACCAAGAAATCAAAACCAGACAGCTAATCACATAGATGATTACATTATAGACTGGAATGCATCTTTGTATAAACCATCATCCATAGAAAATAAAAATACATAAAAAATAAATATCCATCATAGGTACACAACATCCATAAAAAAAACAACCTTAGACACATCATAAAAGCCACAAAATACATATCTCGCATATATACATAAAAAAATGTGTGTGTCACAATATAAAAGTCATGTCCCTAACCAGCATGTTAGTCAAAAATAGGTCTACATGTCATCAAAAAATAGGGAAGCATCCTCATAACAGGTGCTTTCCCTTAAAACACAAAATATCTAGGCTGAGCTCTGCCAGGTGAGTCCTCTGGACCCATAGCTGCACCCGGTGCTAGTACAGGTGCAATAGACAGAACAGCAAGTGACACATGCCACAATGTCAGGCGATGCACCCTCTCTCAAGCCATCAATGCTTCGAGCCATGTGTCATCCAAACCATCAACAAAAACCAGGGTCAGCATACCCTAGGATAGTCTCTCCAACTGACTCCATGAGTCAGCTAAATCTGTCGCACGAGCGTCTGTAGCCTGGACTCGAGCCTCAACAATAGCTAGCTACTCCTCGACCATCACTGCTTGAGCCTCAGCTGCCTTGGCACGATCAAGAAGGGAAGCATACCCGACAGCAACTACATTGTTTCCCTCCCCTAAAGGGCCAGCACCACCTCCTTGCCCCCCAACTTGGGGCTGATCAACCCCACCTGTGCCCCTCCTCGGTGGATGATTCCCCACCAAGTGGGCAAGAGGATGCGTAGCCGCCCCCACATATATAAGAGAAACAAGGATAGTGTTAGTGTCACCGTAACAGAAATAAAAATATACACATCATAAAATACTCAAAAATTGCAGAAAAACATCAAAGGGCATACCTGTGGGACCCCACACATAGCCGGTGGGAAGACCCATATCTGGATCACCACAAAAATCCATCACTGAGTATAGATAATCAATGAACATCTGTGGGCTCTCCTGGAACCATGCCTCAATGATCACATCCCATAATGACCTACCTCCCCTCCTCCGCCATAAGGCATTACGAGCACTCACCGCTGTATCCGAGGATCCCTGCGAGGACCAATGGTCACAGACACAAACGATCAAAGAATCAACACCCTCTCGAACATGATGCTGCCCAAGATGCTCGCATATGTAAAAAATCTGGAAGATCCTCCCTGGACCTACCCTAGCTGCAATACCATGCCATCATACACATGGCTCACCCAATCATAGAAATGATTGGTGAAAGACACCAATATGAGGTCTAGATGCCCTATTGGGCGGCGATGATCCTGTCAAGTGCACTATATTTTCCAAGGCGAACCGAACAGCTAGTTCAGTCACTGACTCGATGCGGATGCACCCCTAGGTAAGCAGTGCACCGCTGCAATGCTGCTTAGCCTAGCGCCAGATACTCACCTTGCTAGGAGGGAGGGGGTGTGGTAGCACCTCACCATGAGGTAGTAGGCCAATGAAAAAGTAAACATCCATCTCCGGATGGATGACAATGTCTCTACGCCGCAAGACCATCACTCGTTGTCTCTTGTTCCAACAACAGACCAGGAAATGGAGCAGCCTATTCTGTGATCTCAGGATGTTGTTCTCTAGAAACTTTAGCAAACCCCACCGCACCAAGAGCCTCCACACATTGGCATCTTGAGCCACAACAATGCACAGATTAGGCCAATACTGCTCTTGCCACAACATCCAATTACAAGGGGAAAAACCAAACTCAGTGACCAAAATATCAAAAAAACAAAATTTTAAGTCTTTGGCCCATCATCGCACCTATTTTCTACACAGGCACAATGTCTGTGCATCTATATCAAGAAAATATGCGTGCTTCTTCACGCAAAATAACTACCAAGCATGATAACCTCACAAGAAAGCTTCCTTCTCCATGAGGTTCGCGCAGCTCTGCCTCGATCGTCCGTGCGATCGAGGAAAAAAAGAGGTAGGTAATCTGTAGAAATTAGATTTGTACAAACCCCCCAGGAAAAATCTGAAAAAATGGAAAAGCAAGATGTTTAGGGCCCTATCTAACACTGACAGCGCAAATTCCATGTACTCAGGCTGACCGCAACGACAAGAAAGGCTCGACAATAAGGGCTCAACTCTGACCTCAAACTCTCAAATGACACAAATGAATTGAAATGAACCATATTGACCTATATATCACCCTTTTCTCATTATTTGATAGTCCATAATGAGAGCTCAAAACACCCAATTGCAAAACCATAAGAAACATAGTGATCAGCAACTCATCACGTCCAAAGTAGGCTTCACACATCCATGCCTAAGAAAAAAATCATTCTTTTCAGTTACAATAGGTATGCCCTCTCTTATCACTTTCCATTCAACATTATTTCCGATATGTTTGAATATAAGATATGCTTTCACTTGGGGTATTGGTTGCAGGTATTACAAGCATGAAAAATCACTTATTGCCCCAGCCACTGAAGGTACAAGAGCAGGTATCATTCTATTCCTTGCATGATAGGATCCCCAAAGAAGTTATGCATATCCTCGCATCATTTCTCCATATAAATCAACCATAGGTTCCATTCACCGAACCATGTTTATCATCATCTCACCTCGCACGTGATAAATATTCTTGTCGGTCGGAATAACCTCACCCTCCATGGAATCTATCACTCACATAGACCATACACCAATGATCTGGAGCCATGGCCATAACATCCAAGTTTGGGAAGCACTTCATGTTCATTCATCCATCATACATCAAGTCAAGTTTGACACATTTCATGAAAACACTCATTTCTTGGACTACCATTCTCATAAGTAGATCGAATACGCACCACCTCATCGTGCACTTGGCCTACCACACCCCCATAAGCATTTCCCATCTGCGACACTTTTCATCTGCTTCACCACCCTCGCACCCAGACCAACCATTAGGGCCCTCACCCTCAGAAAAATGCCCTCCTCACACCGTAGCGGCATATTATTTTCATATTTATTGGGGCACCCTTCTTTGTGCTTGTACGTCCAAACCCATTATATATTCTTTTGGAAAGTTTACAAAGATTTTTTAGGAGAGCACTCCCAACCATCTATCCAAATTTCTCACCTAGCAGCAGTCCCTAATCACCCTTGGTCATAGCTTCACATTATTTACCCAACCCCACCATGACACTCATAACAAACACATACCCACCCTATATTTCCTACCGACTCCAGGGATGTCCTCACCAAAAAATTTTATGACTGTTGCCACTTGCATTTACAAGCTCCCCCCTCGGGCCACTGAACTATGATTATCAGTTACAACCATTTCTCATCATCAAGCCTAAGTTAACCTATCACACCCCACCCTACTACATTAGAAACCCTAGTCCCTCGCATCGGTAATACTCTCGGCCGGTTGAGGCTTCCTTCTTGTCGACTTCAACAACCATCTTCCAAGAAGGAGACAGTATCTTGGATGGCTCATCACCTCAATAAGGGCATCCTTGAATGGCACTATGGGAGTCATGATTTCCCATTGATGCCATTGATCCTCATGACATTCGAATTCAACATAAGTTTTCATGTCAAGATGGTATCGTACTTCACAACCATTTCACTTTGTCAAAATTCGTCAAAGACCTGTGCCATGATAAGAATCTCTTTTAGGAATGCTTACACGGGAAGGTCCCCAATAGTCAGAGACCCATGCATAAAATGAGCATTTTTTTCTAAACATTCCATACCAATATTATGCATGTGGGCACCACATTAAACCTACTATCAAAAAAATAAATCCCTTGAGGGCATCAACATCCGTCGTCATCAACCAAAAGCAGGTAACTACGACACAAGTGACACAGACAGAACCTTTATCTGTCAAATAATATTAACTAGTCAAAACATCACGAGCACGGGACATGTCAGCCTTGTATAAATATTGCATTTATTCTATCTCTTGAAATTTTCCAATAGAGCACGATACCTCTTTTATTTAGGTCAATGGGTCTCCAACCTTAGTTTTCATGAAAGTTGCTCTCTCTCTCTCTCCCCCTCTCTCTCAAACAGATTAAACAGAAAAATAAACTATAATGCATTTTGGCTATGCAATTCTTCCTAAACCTCATAGATTAGGGGGAAACTGTTAACAATGGAAAATCATACAATAAAAATACATTAGAAAATGTTGTAATATCCCAAAATAGGGAAAATCAGCAATAATGGGAATATCTTATAATATCCCAAAATTGGAGATACAGCAATACATGAACACAATAATGAAAGAGCAGTGATATATCAACACATAAGATGTAAGAAGATCCAAATAGCCATCATATTAAGATCATATCAGCAAATTCATACAATATCTTGAGGAAACAATCACTCAAGCTAGGCAATACAAGCCTAAAGAAACATGTACATATGAAAAATGAAGATCATTGCTACACAAAAAATGCTCAAGGCTATGATAGCACAATTTATTTAAAGATACTACTGCTGGGAAGTGTCAATACACAAATATACAAATTTAGGGCCCAAATAATGTTGGGAGTGAAGATATAGACTCCCAAACTGAATTTCAAGACAATCCGGAAAGGATTTCCTGAAATATACAAAATGGCAAAAGTGTCGAAGTTGCATTCTCAAGACTGAGTAGCAGCTGCAACTCAAGAACTAGATGGATATGGTTGTAGATGATGCACAAGATGAACAAACCTCCTCCAATGGATCTTCTAAGTGAAAGGCTTATCCTAACACTGAAGATCCCACCCTCCAAACAATCATTGCAACCCTCACTGCAGATGCACACTGAAAAATAACACAGTCAAGGAGAGGGATTGTGCTGTAGATGATGGAAAATGGTTAATGTGATGCCAAATATGGTGAAATCAACTCAAAATCTTCCTCACTAATCCTCCAAAATAAATAAGGCTTCCTCCTCTGAAAAATAAGCTCTGAAAGTGGTGTTGTAGAACCTCCACTACAACACCTTGCAACACAACTCAGCTCTAAACAGAAACTGCGCTGTAGATGAAGGAGGATGCTTGGCCTGAAGCATGAATGTGGAGAAATGAAGAGCAAGCTCCCTTAAGAGGCCTCTCCTAAAAGGAGAATGAATTACTAAACATGAATGCCTTGTGCCAAGCATCACAGCAACTCTGCTAAACAACAAGAGAATGCACAATAGTCTAACCAGACCATAAAATCAATAATCCATAACATGAATAACAATGACTACCTTGCCCTCCTTTTAAACAAGTGAAAGCACTCTCACCATGGGTCCCACTCATTAGGGTTTCCTTCACCAAAGAATCCTCCTCCCATTCATACTATGTTGTCTTTCAAAGTGTTCTCCACCTCCTATCCTAGTGTTGTTGACTTGGTCAAACTTGACCTTGTCCACATGCAAATGACCCTGTTCACACATGAGGGTGTGAAATATAGCTCCTATGATGATCCCTTTTCACACTATGAGGGTTTTTATTCTCATTTCTGAAATTTATGGGCCTCCTTACCCATTTATTCATCTCCTAAGTGAAATCATCAAAAATCAATATTCCAATTAGCTGCATGCTAATTTTGGAATATTACAATCCTCCCCTCCCAAATGTTGCTTGTCCTCAAGCAACTGTAAGGATAGAACTGAGAAGTTTCCCCTCCTCCTGTTTTAGCATCAACATTTGATATGATTCTCCAAAGAATGAGATGTTGTCTCATCAATATATCTCCATATTGCTCCTCCCAAGCATGCAAGTTAGCTAAATAGCTATCATCATGAAAAAGTAGAGTACTCAAGAAGGAAATAAGGTGTTGTACAGAGGTCTCTTTGAGGAATGGAATCTGAAATGTAGTGGGAATCATCATTCCCATGTGGACCCTCCATCCCCAAGCTTTCATCCATACAAAATGAGCTACCCTCCAGAATGGTAACTCATACAAATCATCTTCCACCTTAAGCTCCTGCAATGTAGGTGGGCTGAAAATCTGATCATGGTAAGAAAAATAGCCTACCCCACGCTATATTCCTCTCCACTTAGGATAAGTGTAGAGTATATGCTAATCATGGGCTGCAATAATATTTCCCTCAAGTGGCAAGATGAAGACTAGACCTCCAAAGATCTCCTCTCCAACGTTGCGAAACAAGTTGCCCAAACCATTCCATATATAATGAGTTGTAAATCATCATCATATGGCATCCAATCAATCCCATGGCCCACCTCATAAAGGAAAAAACGTTTTACTATAGTGGCCATATCATCTCCCATGCTCCCATTAGAACATGTAATGCAAAAAGTGTGGGAATCCTCTTCCCCGAAGGACACATTCAACCAATGTGTCTCTCCCCCAATCATGCTCCCAAGAAAAATAAGAACAACAACAACATAGGGAACCACAATGAGAATCATACTTGCTACCATATGTATCAAGGGATAAGGACAATGGTCCCTCAAGTGCAACCAATGCAGTTTGACTCTCAACTACAATAGGGAATGACATAATGTGTGGCTTCTCAACCACGTTATTGATGCCCCAATCTCCTCACAAGTTTGGAGAAAGTGTATGATGTATGGTGTCAAGTAAGCATGTTCTCAAATAGATATCTCCTCCCCAAGTCCTTTCTAGGGAGTGGCCATCAAAATTTCTCATGGCCTTAAGTAGACCATGAAGTCTAGAAGGAAGAATGTTCCTCCTTTGCGAAAATTCCTACACATACATGGTTAAGGGATGCACATATTCATGATACAAATCATTATGCAACCAAACATTACCCTTACCATATGTTTTTCTCATGAAAATGGAGTGGCTTATAGCTGAGTCTCCTCTCAACCTCAAAGAGAAAAGAGGTGGTTGTGCTAACTCTTCGAAAGAGTTATGTATCTCCTCCATCCCCACATGATCCATGCATCTCCTCATATGCTAATATATCTCCTCTTCAAAGCCTTCCCAAATGTACCCCTCCATGATGGTGTGGTATGCTCTCATAGAATAAGTGTGGTTGAAGAGAAAATCCTCATGAGCTGCTAGTAGCAACTTCTCCTTGAGCTTGGAAGCTCCAGGTAAGAAGATACTACCATGATAGTAGATGACCCCATCTCTGACTAAATATCCTTCCTCATGTAGCTGGTCATCGAATATCATACAAGTAAAAAGATCCTTGGAATAATCCACCAATAGTTGGGAGTTTCAATATGGATCTATCCTCCATAGTGACAACACTGATATTCTCTCATGAAGAACATATGTCATATGTTCATCTTCATCTTTGACATCTCCCATGCCAAAGATTCAAGTTGGAAGGCTGATATCCCTCCCATGCTTCTCCTACGACAACGTAGAATGTGAAATGAGAGTGGGTAAAGATAATGTTGAGAGAATTCCTCTCTCCTCCTTGACTCTACCCAGGACTCCCAGTGATGTACCAAGCTCTCCCAATGGATCCACTCCTCTGAAAACAATGGTTTGTGCCTCAAAATGTGAAGCATCCATCCTCCTTTGCTGATTTGGTGGTCTCCCCAGTGAAATGCCTCCATACAATGAGGCATCAAGATCAAGAGTAAACTGCATATGTGAATGGACAGATTTGTCCCTGCTCTCACTGTCTAATCCAGTCTCCCTCTTAGGTGCATCAAGCTCCTAAAATAGATAGGGGTGTGTGCTCCTCATCAAATTATGTTGGTCATCCTCCCTATCTCCTCCTTTTATCCCCACAGTTTCACACCCTATCATCAATGGCACATGTAAATCATGAGTTTTTCCTTGATCTCCACATGTGAGATCTTGGGGAATTCCTTGCAGTGATACAAGAATACCACTAGTTGGAGCAAGAACTCCCTCTTCCTCTGCATGAGGTGCTAGATAAACTCTAGACATGATAGAGTTGTTTCCCTCATCCTCATCAATATGTATGGGCAACCTCCCAAGAATTGGATCCTCTTTTGAAAAAGGGATCTCCATGCCCTCTTGTTCAGGAATATGAGATAGAGGCTTTGCCTCTAACAAGGTATGATTCAATATTTCAGCCTCCTCCATGGTTTTCTGAAGTGGATCTGAGTTTATAGTTTTCTCCATCACATGCAAGGGTTTGGTTTGTTTAGATTTTTTTAGCTTCACCACATGTGTTGCAGAAAGTTTTCCATCAAACCTTTCCACCAATGTATTAATAAACCTTGCATAAGAAGAAGTGTTTGCATTTTTCAAAAAAAAAAGACTCAAATATCCACCATGCATAGGCCTTACCTCCAAGATGTAGCACTGCAACTCTGATGGCTTCATCTTCAGAAATTTGGTGATGCTGCAAAAAGGTGTCTAGCTCTTCCACCCAGGCTCTGGCTGAACATGTAGGTGAACCCTCAAAAGTAATTAGAAGAAATATATCCATATCATGTTGCTTGATTCTCTTCACCTTGATCTTACAAAACTCTAGAAAAGTGATATGATCTCTAAACTTCTGAGTTTGAGACTCATACTCTTGCAGAAAATCACTAAGAGTTTCCCTCCTAGCCATTCCTTCTTCTTCCATCTCTCTCATGGAAAATCTAGGCATAGGGCTGTGTTGTGCATCATGATGTGTGGCTGCATTCTCACACTCATCATATGAAAACATAGAGTTTGATTCAGATTCAAACCCTCTTGGTGACTCTATACACATCTCCCTTCTTATTTTCTTGAGATCTCCCTGAATGCTCTATATAGATTTAGGAAGAAGCTTTGAGAGCCTCTCCTGCTTCTTCCCTTCAAAGAATGGAGTCTTATTTCTGTTCATATTCTCTTCTCTTGATATCATAATCACTGAGATTCCACAAGATGAGCCAAAATTATGCTCCGATACCACTGTAATATCCCAAAACAGGGAAAATCAACAATAATGAGAATATCTTATAATATCCCAAAATTGGAGATACAACAATACATGAACACAATAATGAAAGAGCAGTGATATATCAACACATAGGATGTAAGAAGATCCAAATAGCCATCATATTAAGATCATAACAACAAATTCATACAATATCTTGAGGAAACAATCACTCAAGCTAGGCAATATAAGCCTCAAGAAACATGTACATATGAAAAATGAAGATCACTGCTACACAAAAAATGATCAAGTCTATGACAGCGCAGTTTATTTAGAGATACTACTTTTGGGAAGTGTAAATACACAAATATACAAATTTGGGGCCCAAAAAATGTTGGGAGTGAAGATATAGAATCCCAAATTGAATTTCAAGACAATTCGGAAACGATTTTCTCAAATATACAAAATGGAAAAAATGTCAGAATTGCAGCCTCAAGACTGAGTAGCAGCTGCAACTCAAGAACTAGATGGAGATGGCTGTAGATGATGCACAAGATGAAAAAATCTCCTCCAATGGATCTTCTAAGTGAAATTTTGATCCTGACACTGAAGATATGACCCTCCAAACAATCACTGCAATCCTCACTGCAGATGCACACTGAAAATAACATAGTCAAGGAGAGAGACTGCGCTGTAGATGATGAAAAATGGTTGGCATAATGCCAAATATGGTGAAATTAGCTCAAAATATTCCTCACTGATCCTCTAAAGGAAATAAGGCTTCCTCCTCTAAAAAATAAGCTCTGAAAGTGGTGTTGTAGAACCTCCACTACAACACCCTGCAACACAACTCAGGAGGAGGAGGATGCTTGGCCTAAAGCCCGAATGTGGAGAAATGAAGAGCAAGATCCCTCAAGAGGCCTCTCTTGAAAGGAGAAGGAATTCCTAAACAGGAGTGCCTTATGCTAAGCAGCACAACAACTCTTCTAAACAGCAAGAGAATGCACAATAGTCTAACCAGACCATAAAATCAATAATCCATAACATAAATAACAATGGCTACCTTGCCCTCCTTTTAAACAAGTAAAAGCCCTCTCACCATGGGTCCCACTCAATAGGGTTTCCTTCACCAAAGAATCCTCCTCCCATTCATACTTCGTTGTCTCTCAAAATTTTCTCCACCTCCTATCCCAGCACTATTGACTTGGTCAAACTTGACCTTGTCCACATGAAAATGACCCTATTCACACATGAGGGTGTGAAATCCAACTTCTATGATGATCCCTTTTCACACTATGAGGGATTTTATTCTCATTTCTGAAATGTATGGGCCTCCTTACCCATTTATTCATCTCCTAAGTGAAATCAACAAAAATAAATATTCCAATTAGTTGCATGCTAATTTTGGAATATTACAAGTGTCAAGTAGAAGGTAAAAATAAGGATTTACAGGGAAGGAATACATTACAAGAGCTGAAGATTTAACTTTTCTTAAGGTCAAACAGGAAAATTTATTAAACCGCGCACAAGAAACACTGACCCCAGGTGATATTTGTGGATTTTTCTTCGCTAGCCGCGAAGATCATCACATTTATCCCTAAAAGACCATCGTGGTCCTGAGTATGTGGAAAATTACCATTCGGGACCACTTGGCACACTTGAGGAAGAATATTCTCACTCAAGCCAGCCAAGTATAGCCGTCTTGGAGCCACCTTGAGGCCTTCGTGTAACACACAAAGGAATCATCCTCCCACTCTTGTGCCAACATCCATATTGTACAAGGAGAGGGAGAGGAAATTTGAAATTTTCCTATAAACGACTGACATGGGAAGAGAAACATGAGAACACATTGTTATGCTAGCCAAATTTCTTGAGAGCAAACCAATTTGTGTTGTCCAAGTACAAATAGGATTGGAAGGATTCAACTGCTGGCCATCCAACACCTCAATCCAAGAAAATAAGTTCACCAAGTGTCCGTCAATCTACCATCTATCAAGGGGAGAGAGAGGCTAGTAGAAAGCTTGAGGGGAAGAGACCCCCTTGTCTTGGATATTATAGCTCCATAGCTCTAAGGATCCATTACAAGTGATTTAGCATCCTATTTTCTTATACCACCAGCACATAATAAAGGGAGAGAGTTCTCCATTTGAATTATTAGTGTGTTTGACTCGATTAAGCTTGTTATTGTACATGATTATTTTGTCTTATTTTTCTTAATTGATGTAGCATGCTATGTTCCTTCGTTATTTTACTACATATTATTTTGTTCCACTAACAATATAGCAAGCCAACTTATTTGTGACTTGCTTGTAGGAAATCAACCTCCCTATTAGGCATAGTGTATTTCGTCTGCGCCTACATCGAATACACTACAAAATCATGGAGTTTCATCATATGCTACTAGTTTTCCCGTTCTTTGGAATTTGTCACAACTTCTGACATATTTCTTGGAGTCTTTAAAGATGGATGGAAAATAGTATCCTAGATGGAGTATTTTGTACGTTGTCGTCCTATCTGTAAAAAGTCCACCAAAAGGCTCATCATGACAATATTTTAAAATATCTATTATTTAATCTTGTCTTACACATCGTCTTATGATTAGATGAAAACCATTATAAAATATATCTCCATTAAGCCATGCATATCTAACACTTTCTCTAATTAATTTTCTCTTTTCTCTTGATGTAAAGTGTGGAAGTAGTTTTCCCATTGATAAATAATTGGCTATATCAGCATACCATGGAGTTATAGCTGATATTGAAAATAAATTTTTGTTAGGAAAGCTATCTGAGATAGGAACAATCTCACCAGATGTATGAAATGGAGATAGAAAATCCGCCACTTGATTTTCCATTCCGAGTCGATCTAGGACAATAATGTTAAACTCCTGCATCAATTACAAAATATAGTAATCTTGCCATTAGTAATGGGTTTATTCATTAAATTAATCGCGGAATGATCAGTATGAATGAACATTTCATATCCTATTATGTAATGCCTAAATTTTTTTACTACATGTACCACAACAAGAATTTATTTTTCAGTAACAATATAATTCAACTCGGCTAGAGTTAAATTTTCGCTGATGAAATATATTGCATAGTGAAGTTGGTTCTCTTTTTTACCTTATCATGCTCCTACTGCTATATCTAATGCATCTGTGGATATGTGAAATGGAAATGACCAATTTGGTCCTCTAAGAATTGGAGTAGAGGACAATTTTTGTTTTAGTTTCTCAAATGCATTTTGCAATCAGTGTTCCATTGAAACTTTATGTCCTTTGTAAGAAATTTAAATAAAGGCAAGTCCATCTTACTGAAAATTTCAATCGATCTTCGATAATAGTCTACATAATCTAGAAAACTCCTTACTTATTTTTGAGTTGTTGGTGGTAATAAGTTTACAATGATATGTATTTTCGTTGCATCCACCTTTATTCCACAAGTTGAAAAATGGTGCCCCAACACTATCCCCCAAGTTAACATCACAAAAAATTTCTCATTGCTAAGAGATAGATTAGTTTCAATACATCTTTGTAAACCTTTTTCCAAATTTTCTAAACAATCATCAAATGTATTCCCATAAACAGTAAAATCATCCATGTAGACTTCTACACATTCATGTATAAGATCAGCAAAGATGGCCAAGACAACTCTTTGAAAAGTAGTTGGTGCATTAAATAATCCAAAAGGTAACACATTGTAAGAATATGTTCCTCAAGGAAAAGAAAATGTAGTTTTATCCTTATCATCTAATGATATCTTAATTTGATTATTATCACTAAATCCATCAAGAAAAGAAAAAGTACCTTTTCCCTGCTAATGAATCTAGAACTTGATCAATGAATGTTATTCGGAAAGGAACCTTTAGTGATTCTTTGTTTAACTCCCTATAGTCTACACAGATTCTCCATTTTCCATTTTTCTTGGGAACTACAACTAAGGGAGAAACACATTGACTGTTTGAGATAGGGTAGATAAAACCTACCTGCAATAGTTTCGAACCAATAACAATATGCCAAGTTTCGACCCCACATTGGCCGAGGGAGTACAAGTCACCCTACCAAGTCATGGTCTAGTTAGTAGTATAGACTGCAAATTGGGCACTCCTACAACCTAATTCCAATTTTTTTTCTTTTTCTTAGTTAAGAAAAAATGCGATATTGGAAGCATCCAATGTCGAATTTGAGTGAAACGAGTCACGCTGGATTCAAGGTGATGAGATCTACACTTTGGAGTTAGTTTCAAGCCAATATGAAAACTTTAAAATTTGAGCATTAAACTGGTCCACTGGATCATTCCTCCCCACTCGAAGCTTTTGTATCTCCAAAATTTCTTTATCAATCAAAAAACAGAGGAGGGTACAACTCCCTCACCCTTCTAGTCTTAATCCACTAAAGTTTTCCTGAATTTGACATTTTGATATTTTCATGAAAACATATCATTTTCCCTTATTTTGGATTCCTTGTATTGCTTTCATAGATGACATCTTGCTGCACTTTCCAAGGATATGCATAACATCAAACTTCCATTGAAATAATAAACACATTCCCTCCTCGGGTGTCAATCAAAGGAAACTTAGAGAATCTTAAATTCTTCTCTCCTTGAATATTGTCATCATGATGATGCTTAGCATGTCTAGTCTTGCGCTTGGCTCGACCCTTGACCAAATGTGATCTCCATCGCCATGCACCATCCCTTTTCAAAGCCAACACATTATGAAACCCACAAGAATAAATTTTGGAACCACACTTTCTCTTTGACCTCTACACTCTCTAACACTGACATCTTGTTCACACCATTGTTCAACAATGATGCATGATGCTACAAATTTACTTCATATTTTTTACCTATTTTAGGAGGAAACATGTTACACTTCTAAAACATCTTATCATGTTCATTAGAATCCTCAATGAAATCAAATTTTACATTTTATTCATCTCCTTGAAAGGCCTCATTCACAACATCTTTATTCTTGAACATTAATAATGCAGAATTTTGACTAGCATTAATAGTTCTCTTCAATTGTCCATCATTCATAAGAGACAAACTCATCTTATTACTATGTGCTCTAACAATGTACTCAATCCCATTCTTGAACAAGTGATACTTATTCTCATGGAAATGAAATATTTATCTCCTATCATAAATATATGGGCTTCCCAAAACTATTCCACATATATCAAGTAAAACTACATCAAGTTCATCTTCATCAAGAAAGTTTGTAGTGATTGCAAATCTAAGGATGCACCTCCTTGTAACCTGCAATTTCGCATTCTCATATACCCAACCTAAAGGATAAGGTCTAGGATGTGGAATGATCTCTAAATTTAACTTCTTGACAATGTCTTCAGAGATAATATTTTCTTTTGAACCACTATCAAACAATGTGTCTATCTTGGTATTCTTTGAAACAACTCTAATATGGAAAAACTCAATTAGTTTTTTTTCATCTTGAGTATCATTGAGACAACTTGAAGAACTATTACTTGCAATTTCCTGACCTTTCAAGCCCATCGTTGTGATTTTGGTTTCATCTCTAGAATCAGAACCTAAATCATGTTGTATATTTGCAGTTGTCTTCTCTTTCTCCTTGTTCTTAAAATTCTTGGGTCTCATCTTTGGATGAATTTTCCAGAGATTACCTTCATCATGGCCATTTTTGGAACAATGTTTGCATGTGTATTTTTATTTCTCCATCTTGATGGACGCACTCTTTGTTAATCTATGTTGTCATTGATGGCAATAGGATGCTTGATGATGGTGAATGACGATGAATGACCATACTGAAGGATTAGATGATCATCTAGATGATGGAGGACTCATGAAGGCATATCATTATGGCATGAAAACCTTATGATAAATTATGCTATGATGGAGAATCAAACCATAAAGAACCACTTGACAGTTTGTCCTACCTCTATTTCTACACCCGTAAATGACCAGTCACATTAAAATTTATATTTTCACCACCTAGAGGAAAAAAATTTCTATGAAACCTTCACCATAAATTAGAGCATAATTTTAGCTTTCATATGAGCTCTTACTTGGCCAAAAATTCCAAATAGTTTTGGAGAAATAGATTTTTCAAGTCAAGGATATTTATTTGGTCCTTGAATTGACCTGTGCTAAGTCTCTTATGTTGGCCTTAGTATTATAGACGTGCCCTTTCAACTCATAACAAAAAAAAACACTATAAATACATGTTTTGGACTTCCATTTTGTACAGGGAAACTTGATGAAGAAGTCAGAGCACATAGAAAGGAACAGGTCCACATCTCATGAACCCTTAGGGAGAAGAACAACCCAATTATCTAGCACCACAGGTTCTTTTTTGTGTCATATTTTTAGGTAGGGCTACTTTTGTAGAAGACACACTCTTCGGACCTAGTTGAGATAACGTATAGCTGATTTGGGAGCTTTGTCCCCTCCACAGATGCTAAATAATAATTGTAAATAACTTATGCTTCAATCGAGATGCATAATGAGTCATTAAAAGGATCTTGTGATAATGGAAGGTTCAATTGCAACTGTCAACAATACTAATATTCCTCTATGCTCATCATTATCAGTGTAAGTTATGTTACAGAGGAGAAATTGTACAAGGACATATTAGATTCACTTAAGCCAGACAAATCCAAAGCTTGTAGGGGAAAGAAAATTTCTTGAGATGCTTTGTCCCAGATTACGCCACTTGTGTGCATGGATTCCTATGCCTTCTTCGTCAGGATATCCTGTTTAAATGGGACGATAAAAGCCAACAATCGTTTGAGGCACCTAAAGACACGATAAAAACCAATAATCGTTTGTGTCGGCCTCGACCTCGTGGAGCAGGGGAAAAAATGGTGAGAACAATAAAATGTTGAGATCTTTTAATAAGTGGTTAAGTAGTTCATGGAGGAAAGAATGATTTTCACACCACCAAAAACCACCTTTCAAATACTTGGGTTGAGATATACCCCTTTTTATATATTTCTATATTACTCACAATAGGTATATATATGGTTTTGCTGCATATTATAATTTTGGTTTCAATGCCTCATTGAAAAATCTAATCCAATATTGAATCTAAGTTAAAATTACCTCAAAAATCTCATTAATCTCTGACTACTGATGGGATTCAGATTCCAAAAGGAAGTTATTGTGAAGAAGAACCAGTTCATAATCATGACTTCTATTGTACTTCATCTCGCTGGAACTAGGATTCGAGTTGAAAAAATTTGATCTTGTCTTATGCATTTTTCAAAAAGTTTCGAATGTGAAAGAGAGTGTTATTGTTGATTTTGACAGTGTTATGAAAAATAGAGAGCATTATAGTGTTTAATAACTCTAATACATTTATAATTGAGTTGTTTTATAATAACTCAAGCTTAGAAAATTAAATGTGTCAACTTCAACTAAAAATGCACCCACTTACAGTGCAAATTCAAATACAATATCCAAAATGCTAAAGGAGAATAAGAAGGGAGGAAGGACAAGCCTTCAAGGTGAGAATAAACAACCCTTGTACATTGTTAAAAAAATTGTGAATGTTTTTCACTAGTTTCACTCTCATCAACCCTAGGCATATAAATCACCTTATATTTAAAAGGCATTTTCAACCTTCAATATCCATGATATTAAAAAATAAAACTTTCTCAATTCCAAATTAAAATTATTTTTCCACTCTTTCACTTGCACATAGTAGAAACTTTCATAGTAAATTATTAAAAACTCATATACATATGACTTGGATTTTAAAAAGGACTTTGCTTGATAAAATGACTTTTTACCTTCTGTAATTCATACATTGTGTTATGATTTTTATTGCTATTATCACTTTCACGAAAACATATATATCCAATTTGGGCTTTCCACAACACGAGGGCTTAATATGCACCCAGATAACTCAGAAGCGCACAAAAAAAAATATTTCACCTCTCACAGGCTCTATGGGACATAGACCCAACTCATAGAAATGATGGAAGAGAATCTATGATTATGTAGCTTCCCATGACATAATGGATTCTGCGCCATTCAATCCTTAAATCCTATATGTGAGAGCTTCAAAAAAGTGTAAAACTACTTTTCCCATTTCTCCATAAGGGTCATAATTCACTGTCATTTAGAACTCTCTGACCAAATCACATAGTCTCGATACATCCCATAAGCAAGTGCACGATGCAATAAAAGTTGAAGTCCATGTACTAACATAAGAAAATCAACACAAAGTGGGGGTTGTACCCAAACCAATTGAAATCCTAAACCTTCTATGAAATGAAGGAACCACTCTGCATGTTAAGGACATTACATGTGGCTCCAATTGTATGATAGCTATATGTCTTCAGAATTTGGTTTTGGGGGAAGATCAATCAATATTCTCAGGATGAAAAAACTCATATGTCATGGAGTTCATGGTGAATAATTAATAGAAGTCCGTGAATACTTGGAAGTTGAATCCAATGGTTTCAATGTTGTAATTTTATGTACAACATTCTTAATGAAAATTGAATATATTCCAATATATCTACCCTGTTAAATAGCTTGAGCCACTATTTTCTGACCTTCCTTTTGAGTCGTTTATCCATGTCATCTAGATTCGGTGTATGGTGGTTAGCGCAATTGTGAAAGGCCTATGAAAATATAGATTATGGAAAGGCATCCTCTTATATTTACCGTGACATGCCTTTCTTGTGAACTCATATTGTCAAAGAGATTGGACATGGATGGATCCTACATGAGAGCATTACCAAGCCATTCCTCCATGGTCATGAATTGAGGGTATTGTTGAGTATCCAAGTCATTGCATTATATAGAAATATTGCAAAGTTTCCAGTTATGTAATACCATCCTACCCTACATGTTGAACACTATGATGAAGTTGATCCGCCATTTGATTGTGTTGAGAAGTGTAGCAAGAAAGGATCAATTTGACTTAGTCTTGATCAAATTGAGAAATTTTGAAATTTCCACATTAGCAGAAAACTTGGAGGAAATTAACTAAGGTGTCATGGCTCTTGTCACTCAGTTATATTCAAGTTAGAGGGCTTGGAGTTCAACTATGCATGTGTGATTGCTAAATTTTAGTAACCTAATTTAGTTATCTCCATTTGTACTCAGTTAAACTAGTTCTAAAAATTGATAGAACTATTTGGAGGTCATTTGTGCAGTGGGACAACCGTCTAACTCAGAGCTCATCTAGTTAGCTAATCAATTAACTCAAAATAGCTAGTGCATGAAAGTAATTTGACTTCCTCATCCATGGCAGAGATTCCAAGGAAGTGTAACATAGGTTGTAGATTATTCTTGAGTGTACAGGTGCAACATGCAATCAATGATCAATCCTTGAGAATTGCACAATCAATTGGAGTAAATTTCCTTAAAAATAGGGGCCCAATTCCTCAGAATTTGCACAAGGAAATAGGAGCTCAGGTGGAAGAAAAAATTGACTAAGTCTAGGTCAGACTTCCTCAATGAGAAAAGTGAACAGTTATTTTATTCACTTTCTTGTGTTTCTCAAAGTGAGCAGGAAATTTTAATACATTCACTATTCATATGATTAATGCAAGAGGTCTTAAGGGGTTTTTAGCAGTTGGTTTCCCCTAGATAAATCTATGTACTTGTGTATGTGATTTTTGCATGTTTGTGAATGTCGTTCTAAATTGTGAATTAATTTCCAGACTGGAGTTGAGTAAAATTGTGTCTCTTGATTTAGATTAAATTTTTTGATAAGTTGTAATTATAACAACATATTTCTACATGGTATCAGAGCAAGATTCACATTAGAACAAGAATTTCGAATTTTTTCCTCAAGAGGTTCAAATTTACAGCTTCAATGTAGCAGGATCTCTAATTTAGATTTTGGATAATGGCCTTCAATGGAATGAGATTAGAGTATGTGTTGGAAGGAAGCTCGAATTTCATTTCCTGGAAGGATCAAATGGAGGCAGTGCTTGATGACAATGGATTTCTAGAATATGTCAAGATATAAATTCCAAAATCAAGATCAACTGATGCCGAGAACCTAGCCCAACGGAAGAAATATGTAGCAAAGGTGAGGATAATAATCTTGGAGGGAGTGAGATACCACATTATCTCAAATATACATGGGAAAGAAACTCCTTTCGCCGTGTGGAAGGCAATGATTGAGATATTCAAGAACAATAGTGACCAGATAAAATTGTCCCTTAAAGACAAACTTTGAAACATTAAGAAGCAAAATAATGATACTATTATGTAGTATCTCACCAGATTTACCCAAGTTTAGGATGACCTTTGAGGGGTTAGTGTGAATGTTGCATAATATGACCTGGTGATCCTAGCTCTTCTAGGCCTTCCCAAAAGTTGGCATAACTACGAGGACTCGGTGAACAGGAGGGAAAAATCTCTAAATTGGGAACACTTATGGTTTGATTTGGTACAAGAAGAAATCAGGTGAAATACCAAAGATGGAATTTCATACAAGGGAGAGGATGAAGAAACTTTTGCATTGGTTGGAAAGGGAAAGAAGGGAAAATGGAAGAAATATAAAGCCAAACCAAAATCTAGCCATGGGGGTAATAAGAAAGACTTGTTCAAAATAAAATGCTTCAATTGTCATGAATTTGGGAACTATGCTACAAAGTAATGCAGAAGCATCTACCCTGGGTTAGTCATTTACTAAATGAGTTAGTTTGTAAGTTATGATTTAATTAATTAATGTATGTTCCTATGGTTTTTAGGAGAGAATTGGAATTATTGTAAATAGGAGAAGATTCGAGAGGATTGAAGAAGGATTGAGAGGATTATGGATAGTTAGCTCTTATATAGGGATAAGGGATTGAATGAGATATTTTAGAGATAGATGAGAGATGATAGAGATTAAGAGAGATATTTTGGGAGTTAGTTTAGGGTCTAGAACCTACCTTGGGTTCTAATCCATTTGTATAAATAGGTGAGTCTATGAGGCATGATGGAGATGTAGAAGAAGGTATGTGAGTGTGAGGAGAGGCCAAGCAGGAGGCTAATTTCTATGTAAATATTTCATTTTATTAATTAATAATTTCAGTAATTGGATGTGCATTTTTTTTCAGAATATGTTTATGTTTATTTGTTAAGTGGCTCACTTGGCACTATCACAAAGTGTCCACACAAAACTTCTAGCAAGAATAACTCGATAGGAGTAGCAGATCACAAGCATTGGCTTCACAGTTTGAGCTATAATTCACCCTTATCGCACAGCACTATGATGGGGAGTGTGTGGTACTTAGAATTAGGTGCCTTGTTCCACATGAAAGGGTGTTGATATGTATATGCAAGTGTTGGAACAGGGTCTCCTACGAGCTGCGAAACTGGAGCGATTTGATATATTTTTTATTATATTTAGTCTAGCGCAAGGGTTTTGGGGTGGGTCAAAGCCCCAGAAGCATTGTAATGGGAAAAAGGGTAAAACAGGGGTCCAAAAACCACGGTTTGCGAAGAATAGGAAAGTTTAGGCTAGATTATTATAAATAGAGGAACATTTTTAATTGTAAGGTAGGCAATGAAGAGCTATTGATGCGAACTATGGTTTAAGATATCTTTTTTGGTTTTTTTGGGAAAGGACTCTTGCTGACTGTGTGCACGGAGATCCAAAGTCCAGCTATGTGCGGACCCTGTTGCTATGTGTGCAGGCTGGGATGGGTATTGTAAGAAGGAATTTATGAATTTATGAATAAGAAAGGTTGCTTGAGAACTAAATCTATGTGTACTGTTTGTGCGAATCATTGGTAATTACTGTATTATGCGCATTCTGTATTCAAGCTGCAAAAGATATGTGTAAGTGTGTTTTCTCTATCTAGATTTGTTATGTTATGTTTTATGCAATATTGTGCTACTGTCATAGAACTATATAATTATAGGTCTAGCGCACGTGGATGCGAAAAGAGACCTAGCGACCCTGCGCAGATAGAGGCGATCTGGGTATCACAGGGTCAGACGCAGCTCTGCTTGCCTTACCTATCCTTTCTAAAGGTGTGGAAACCTGGCTCCAGTACCCACCCATACTACTTCGGGTGAGACTTTGACCTGCGCAAGCAGGTCACTGCCAAAAGGGCCAGTAGTATGGGGGTTTGTTGGCAAACCTTGAACTCTGAACCTGGGTCAGGACCCCTCGAGCCAACAAATGGTTCCATTTCCGGGACCTGGAGAATTTTGAGAAAGGGATCGGGTAATGACAAGAAAGTATTGGAATCCTAAAAGGAAGGAAATTGAGGGATGGTTTGAAAAGCAGATCCAAGAATTTGCGGTAAAATTAGATTGCAGTGTGAAGTTAACAGCATAAAGGTGGAAAAATAAGTACATTCTTACAAAAAAACTACAAAATATTCTTTGTAACATTTGCAGTTGAGCTTTAGGAGTGGTTGGCTAGGCTCGTAGAATTCCAAAAGTGTTGGAAGAATGAGCAAGTCACTCAGTGGACCCCAGAGCTGATCAAGTAGCTAGAGAGGACTGATAATACTATTACACGCACAATACATCACTGGGTGGATAGTGTGCTAGGAGGATTTGTGACAGAATTTTGCATTGATTAGTTTGTCTCCTACTCTGAGGTCGAACGATGATTCTTTAAAGGGTTCCAGGGAAAATTTTTGAAGACATTACCGTTGCTGATTAAGATATTACTGTGTGAAAAGAGCATTTTTTGTAGTCATACCGAATGAATGACCTCGGATCTAGACAGGAGAAAAATGCGCAATGGTAAATAATATCGGACCAACCTCGATAGGGGGAGATCCTCCTATAATCTTTTGCGAAAAATGGCTGTGCAAGACCCCTCGGCTACACCGTCGCTTAGGCCGCAAAAAGGTAAGAACTCACCCATACCACCACCCCCGCTAGACAATGATATGGCTGCGCACCTGAGGCTACCTACCTTCAAGGGGGTAGGGGATGAGGATATGGACCAATTTTGGTTTGTTTCAAACTCCGTCTGGACTGTGCAAAATGTGACAAATGATACAGTGAAGAGGGAGTAGTTGTCCCTGGCATTCGAGGACAGAGCATTAGACTGGTATATGTGATACATTTCCCAAAACGGGAGTGCATCTATTCAAGATATCAAAGACACTTTGAAGCAACAGTTCCAGAAGCCAAAACCTTACTCTCAGTTGGTAGTAGAAGTAAAGGACTTCAAGCAAGGTGCATCTAAATCTGTGTGGGAGGTTGATCAGTGATTGAAGAAAGAAATCAGGGAAGGAGGGTTTGAGTATGACGATAGACAACATATAGAGTGGTTAATCGCTATGCTGTTACCCCACCTACATACGCCAATGAGTCACCAAACCTTTGAGTCACAGGAAAAAGCTATGGAAGTCGCTATGAAACTAGAAGCTACACCCAGAGAAGATACTTTGGTAGGGGTACAACAAATTCAGGAGCAGCTTGGAGCTATGCACATGGAAATTCAGAACCTGAAAAAGGAGCGAGGAAAAGAAGCCCGCGCAGATCTATGGTGCATACAATGTCGGGTATCTGGCCATACAAAGGATCAGTGCCCTATGTTGGCAGATTACATGTAGGTAGGAGGACCTAGTTCGGTACGCCCAGGAGCAAGTGGGGAACCCCTCCTGTCACGACCAGGCTCGAGCAGACCTGCATTGTGGTGCAATGACTGCCATGTAGTAGGGCTACCTGATACGAACCATTGCCCTTGGCTAGGTGCATATGTCCCAGAACTAAAGCAACAATGGTGCAAGTTTTGTCAGTCGGTGGGACACGATGAGCAGAACTGTCGCACTTACGACTTGATGATAGATCATGGGAATTTGTATAGGGTACAATCAAACCCTGCGTTTCCAAGAACATCTGTGAGCTTCAGAGGTTCTCTAGCAAGGGGTAGAGGAGGTCAGAGAGGAAGCGCAGGATGAGGACGTGGGTAGATATTCTGTTATAACTGCGGGGAGGTAGGACACTTCGCCAGGGACTACCCAAATCCCACTAGAAAATCATGTCTATATTATAGACAGTTGGACCATGTGGTTGAAGATTGCCTAATTTTAATAGCCAAGATGCAGGAAAAACAACCCACCCCTACGCAGAGTGTGCAAAGAGTTAAAGCTGAGCTAAGAAACATAGACCCGAGTGTGAAAGTCATAACACGCAGTGGGATGGTCACCCAGGGAGCAAAGGAAGTGCTTTCCAGGGATCCTACGCCCTCTCAGGAAGGATCGAACATCAGCAAGGGACAAGAAACAATAGCAGCTACTGCGCATATGCCGACACACCTCAGGATAGAGGAGGGGGTTGAGCCCTTTTTGCAGCCATGTCTAAAGCTACTACGTAACCCACGGGTTGTAGAGAACCTTCAAGAATTAATGCATAGCTGCGCAACTCGACCCGATCCAATTCTCGGGACCAAGGATGTACACAAGCTATATAGATATAAAAAACGCACCGGAAGAGAAATGCAGTTGACTGCACAGATTGGTGACTACAAGATGGATCAAGTTATCTTAGATCTTGGATCAAATGCGAACGTATTACCAAAGAAAACATGGAAAAAAATGGGAGAGCCTAAATTATAATGGTCCACCATCCAGCTACGCATGGAAAATCAACAAAAGATCATCAACAAAAGTCATGGTAGAAATCGCAAGGATAAAAGTCCTAGCTGACTTTGAAGTAATAGAAATTGTGGAAGATGCGGATCCCTACCCTGCACTCCTAGGACTAGACTGGGCTATAGATATGGGGGGTGTCATCAATCTCAAAAAGAGCAGCATGGTGTTTGAAAATAGCGATACGCACGTCATAGTACCACTAGATCTTGCAGAAGGTGCGAAGTATACAGAGCCCGCAAGCGACGAGGAAGAAATAGATCACATTTACAAATGGACTACGTAGGATGAACACTGGATTAAACCCACAGTGGAAGGAGTACTCTATTGGGAAAAGGATAGTGAATGCTTTTCTGACTCTGATGGGGAACTGGAGAATTGGCAAGGTCGGTTGCATGAGGTTTCGGCGCTACGATGTCTTCGGGTCATAAGGAACTTCCGCTGCATCTCCATCGAGGTAAGAGACCTAGCCTACCTTGAGGATGTGGGTGACATTAAGGATTTTTTACGCGCATTCAAAGTCGAAGTTCCCAAGGAATGCAGGCTTGGG
Source organism: Pinus albicaulis (assembly GCA_034641835.2). Classification (NCBI taxonomy): domain Eukaryota; kingdom Viridiplantae; phylum Streptophyta; class Pinopsida; order Pinales; family Pinaceae; genus Pinus; species Pinus albicaulis. The sequence continues at coordinate 25,852 of JAXQQM020064095.1, read as the reverse complement.
GCACTTCTGCTAGCCCTACATGGAGCGTCTGTGCGTTGGTGGGATACACATGGGTCAGTATTCCGCACTTGGTAGGAGTGTTAGGATAAGATGATCCTGTGATTTGGAGCCCCAGCTGGAGGACGGATCCAGAGGTTCCTTGGGTCAGAGGACCCACGTAGATATTTTCTGGCATGGGAAACACAATGGTGCAACAAGAGCCCAAACGAACAAGTTCACCCGGTTATACATGATCTAGGCTTACATCCGATTGCGTGGTATTTAGATGTGGAACTGCACTAGTACATGCGCAATTGGAAGAATTTGCGGGCTGAGTTTCTGCAAACATTTAAAGTGGAAAATGGCACAAAGATGCTCGACGCAGCTCTGTTGCACACGGAGGCCCTGACCAAGGGAAAAGCATGCATGTCAAGAGGTGCGGTGGCCAAGTTGCTGGAGTGGTACATGGACCATATTACAAAACACTTGGCATTGGCTTTAATTCGGGGTACGCGAGCAGCATGCAGACGTCATCCAAAATCTGTAAATCCGTGGGAAAGTCCTCAGGTATGAATAACGACCATCAGACCACTGTACTTTGGTGAGAAGGGAACCTTACCATTACAAAAAATGGGCGGTTGGCCATCAATACGGCAATTTGTGGTGAGTTTGTTCGACGATCGATGGTAAGTTTCAAGTAAGGTTTACTCTACCATTGGATAGCCTCAGACAGTATAAGGTCAATAGGATAACTTCACTCAGGGCTCCATATTGTCTCTGTACCTTGCCTCTGTTATTCTCCTGCTTGCTTATAGGGATCTTTAACGTTTTCTAGGAAGCCTGTCATTTTGTTGTTGTGGCAGTCCCTAACCCACCGAATGCTTCGGCACCTACCAGTTCAGCGCCTACAGACATCATGTTGAGAGGGTTTGGGGATGCCGAGATTGATAAAATGATTGGCCTCTAGCTCCCTGCAGGGATAATTGACTTTGAACCCGTGCAGAGAGGCACCACAACTGCATGACGGGAGTTCCCAACCTTTACAACCCTCGAACGATCGCAGGACCCAGCCGGATGGCATTGGATGATACCACGAAGGAGGGTACGCAATTTCCATAGCTCGCCACTGACACTGACGCAGTCAAGTCGCAAATAATCCTACGCACGAAAGGGATGAAGCAATATAGGGATACGCTGTGACTTCTCTGCAATTCCAGACTACCGACCGATGAAAGACATATTTGTTCGCTGCGTCGCACTATCATGGTTGGCGACCACACCCCGACAGCTACGGACCTACAAATAGACTTGGTGCAGCTACCCTGTAGAGCGTTATAGGATTTATACACCGCTATGTTGCAAGAGATTTGTACATGACCAGACTGCATGGCAGTAGCGTGAAATACCCCTGGAAGCTCGGGCACAATGGGTTGCATTGATCACGGAAGCAACAAATATTATTAAGGAACAACTTACTCTGGGCACTCAGTTGGTCGAGGCGGTTATGCAGCTCTGGATAGCGGTCCGGTCCAACCCCATGCTTCAGCATGTCCAGGAAGACTTACAAAAGACGGAGGCTGCTTTAGATCAGGTCGAAGCTGCCTTGCCTTCCCTCGTCCCTGCGCAATGTGTAGCCCTCTTAAAATCCCGCAACACCTTCATAGACACGATTGTGGACCTTCACTGCGCCAAGCACGTCGTCAGGAAGCGCTTGAAACCATGGGGCGATACTACCTTCTAGATATCTCAGGGTGCTCATAATGCCATCACGCGCCTCCAATAGATATTAGAGCAGGTTACCACGGCTCCAAAAGACCCTGCCTCCCTGAATCTTGTCAATATCGAAAAACGAGCTGCTGCCCAAAGTTAGGAAGTTCTCCCTCCGCTCATCCTCGGTTTCAATACCTTGCGTGCGCAGATAGCGACCGCACCACCACAGTGACTTGGGACAAGTCACAAGATTGTGTTGGGGGACTGTTGGAACAGGGTCTCCTACGAGCTGCGAAACTAGTCCAATTTTGAATACTTTTGATGATATTTAGTCTAGCGCCAGGGTTTTGGGGTGGGTCAAAGCCCTAAAAGCATTGTAATGGGAAAAAGGGTAAACCAGGGGTCCAAAAACCACGGGTTGCGGACCATAGGAAATTTTAGGCTAGATTATTATAAATAGAGGAACAGTTTGTATTGAAAGGTAGAAGACGAAGAGCTATTGATGCGAACTGTGGTTTAAGATATCTATTTGGGTTTTTGGGGAAAGGACTCCTGCTGGCTATCTGCATGGAGATCTAGAGTCCAGATGTATGCAGACCCTGTTGCTGTGTGCGCAAGCTGGGATGGGTATTGTACAAAGGACTTGATGAATTAATGAATAAGAAGGGTTGCTTGAGAACTGAATCTATGTGTACAGTTTGTGCGAATCATTGGTAATTACTGCATTATGCGCATTCTGTATTTAAGCTGCGAAATATCTGTGTAAGTGTGTTTGTTGTATCTGGATATGTTTTGTTCTGTTTTATGCAATATTGTGTTACTGTCACAGAAGTATATAATTATAGATCTAGCGCACGTGGATGTGAAAAGGGACCTATCGACCCTATGCAGAAAGAGACGATCCGGGTATCACAGGGCCGAACGCAGCTCTGCTTTCCTTACCTATCCTTTCTCAGGGTGCGGAAACCTGGTTCCAACACCCACCTATACTACTTCAGGTGAGACTTTGACCTACACAAGCAGGTCACTGCCGAAAGGGCTGGTAGTATAGGGGTTTGTTGGAAAACCTTGAACTCCGAACCTGGGTCAGGACCCCTCGAGCCAACAAATGGTTCTGTTGCCGAGACCTGGAGCATTTTGAGAAAGGGATCAGGTAATGACAAGAGATTATTGGAAGCTTGAAAGGAAGGAAATTGAGGAGTGGTTCGAAAAGCAGATCCAGGAATTTACGGTACGAAATATTCTTGTAACATTTGCAATTGAGCTTCAGGAGTGGCTGGCTAGGATTGTAGAATTCCAGAAGTGTTGGAAGGATGAGTGAGTCACTCAGTGGACCCCAGAGTTGATCCAACAGCTGGAGAGGACTGATAATACTATTATACGCACAGTAGATCACTGGGTGGATAGTGTGCTAGGAGGATTTGTGACAGAATTTTCCATTGATCGGTTTGTCTCCTACTCTGAGGCCGAACGATGATTCTTTAAAGGGTTTCGGGGAAAATTTCTGAAGACATTACCATTTTTTATTAATATATTGTTGTGTGAAAAGAGCATTTTGTGTATTCATACCGACTGAATGACCTCGGATCTAGACGGGAGCGCGACGCGCAGTGGTAAATACTATTGGACCAACCTCGACAAGGGGAGATCTGCCTATAACCCTTTGCGAGAACTGACTGCGCAAGACTTCTCGGCTGCACCACCGCCCAGGCTGCACAGAGGTAAGAATCTTGAGATTGTTGAATTTGTTCTCCTTATTCATTTTCTTCTCCAATTATCGGAGGAGAATCTTTCTGTAACACCTTCCCAAACCTTAGGTGGACATATTGTATGGGAAGAATTGAATAAGTAGGATAATATGTTGCCTCTTCCACATGGCATGTTGTTCTATCCACCTTGTTACTTGGATTATCTACTGGCTGAGCTAGCAATTGTGTTGGTCTAGGAGGTGGTTGGTTAGAAGGCAGCTGAAGCTGCTGAGGTTGAGTTAGCATTGGTTGATTTTTGGGTGCAAATGGCATTGGTTGATGTTTCTGGAATTGTTGGTATTGAGGAAATCGTTATGGAGGGTATGGTTGTTGATATTGATACTGTTGAGGATACATATGATGAGGTGGTTGGGTTCCATAACCATATCCCCTCCAACCTTGTGCAGGTTGATTTTGATATTGTTGTGGAGGCCAAGCCTGCCATGGCATTGGTGTATTCCATGAATTTTGAGGATATTGAAAATTCTGGGGGATTTGTTGAGGGAAATTTTCAGGCATCCTTGGTTTCCAAGGTCTCCTTGGTGCCATATAGTAGAGAGAATCTACTCCTTGCACTTCTTCTCCTTGCAACTCTTTTAATTTGGGATAGTTCTCTGTTGCATTATTTTCTATGCAAAGTCCACACACATGTATACCTTGCAAAGGAAATTCCCTGAGTGGATGTTTTGGCCTACACTTTGGATATAAAATTGCTAAGATTTCATCTTGTTCTTCTTTCTTTTCCTTATCTTTTAAGACATCTACTTGTGTTCCCAAAGTGCTCAAGAGATCTGTTTTGAAATTTTCTAGTAAATTTCCTATCTCTTCTCTTGTTACTGCACTTGTTGTAGATTTGGAAGCTCTTGATGAAATATCTCTCTTTTCACCCTTTTCTCTTCCCCTAGAGTATTTCTGACAAAGTTCAACAATTTCTTCAAATGGTAAATTGGAGATATCTCCTTTTCCCATCACATTAAGGATGTATAAATATTCATCTATGATACCCTCAAGAAAGATTGTATGGATGATATCGGGAATTAGAGAATGGTGTTTGGATTTCTGTAAATTGTAAAGAAATATTTCCAAATATTCTTCCAAACTTTCATCTTCTTGTTGTGTCATTCTAAAAATGTCTTCTTTTGAGTCTCTAGCACTGCAGTAAGCTTGATACTTTTTAAGAAAAAATTTCTTCATATCATCCCAGGAATCTATTGTATGTTCTCCTAAACCCATAAACCATTTCAAGGCTGCTTCTTTCAGAGTAGCAAAAAAAAGTCGAAGCTTGTGTGTGTCATCCGTATATCCATAAGTTCTACACAAGATATCAAACTCGAACATGAATTCATCAGGATCTTATATTAACATTCCATAGAAATTAGGCAATACAGAAGATGGAATGTTTTTCATTTTTATTTCTTCACCTAATATTTCTCTTGCATCTAATATTGGAAAGCCAAAAGTAGTTTCCTGATCATTGGTAATTTTCTTGTGTTCTTCTATTTTTATTTTCTCTTATTGCTTCTTCTTCTATCCTTCTAAGTGCTTCTTCTCTTTTGTCTTCCTTTTCCTTTCTTTCTTCCTCTCATTTTCTTCTCCATTCCCTTTGTTGTCTTTCATATTCAAGCCTTTGTTCAGGATTCATATTTAGCCTATTTGATCCTTCTCCTTCTTCAACCATTTATTGTTCAGCGATATGCAGTGTTTCAATATGAGGTTTATTTTGTATTTATTCCACTACTTTGTTTTTTTCAAGGACAGGTTGCTCTAGTTGTTCAACAATTGGTTTTCTTGTATCTTTTTGTTTCCCTAAGGAAGGAGTTCCTTTAGGTGATTGTTTTCTTTTTACCTCCAAGGATAACAAGATTTGTCTTTCAACTAAAGTTAATCTTTGTCCTGATCTCTGTTTTTCCTCTAACTCTTCTATAGTAGGTCTTCCAGCAATTGGTGTTGTTAGTCATGTGGATGAATGAGTTGTTGGGGGGTTTTGTTTCAAAAATCTACCCTTCTGATCTCTATCTCTAGACATAAGAAAACATAATTTCAAAGAAAAACTATTTTTTTGTTGTTTTTGATGATTTTGTATTTTTTTTAATCTTTTTATCTTCCTAATTGACCATTTTGAAATATTCTTCCCCGGCAATGATGCCAAAATGTTGGGTTGTTTAACGAGTAAACAAACAAAATTATTTATTATCAATCCGGGCTAGCAAAACTTAGAATCATCCCCAAGGTATATGGGTTTTAGCTATGATCAAGTTAGAAGATGATTTATCAATGATTAAGGAAATGCATATTACAAATATAAATCTAACTTAAATAATTTCTAAATTCAAGTATGCAATCAACAGCAGAAGAATCTCCTAACTTAAGATATTTGTTTGTCCTTCTCTAACAAGATTACTTCATGAATTAGAAATCAAAAACCACTAATTGAGAAATAAATTAAGATGCATGAAACAATAATTGAAGAGACTCTTAACTGAAGAGATCCTAGTTGTCCTTCATCATAGATTCATTCATCAATAATGTTATTGTTAGAAAATAGGAATTAAGATAAACATTAAAAAGCATGAAAATATGAATTCTAGCTTATGATCTTAATCAAATAGAAATAATGTTTAACTTAAACATTTGATTTCCCTTTCATATGAAAAATAAGAATGATAATTAGATTCATCGGCACTCATAAAACATCAACATAAATCTAATCAACAAGTTAAGCATAAAACAAACTAATTCAAAAATTGCAACTACAAATAACTAAGGAGTGCACTTATCTCAGTGTGGGGGCCCTCCACCCTTGCCTTGTAAACTAAAAGTATTTTCAGCTACTAAATATTATGTCAATCAATCAGCATCTAACAACAGTAAATGGAATAGAACATATCTTCAATTAGCTCTCCAAAGTCTCAGAAATAATAATGTTAAGTCATACAATTTCTACATATCAATGCCTTCAAAGACTGAGGCTTAAATAGATAAAATATACAACAAATTCATCTAAATTGTCTCCTATAGCCATGGCTATCCTTATCTTATCCAATCAGGTCGAATTCATCCATCAAATACATCAAAATTTGGAAAATCCCATAAAATAAGAAATTTGACCTAGTTCCTAGTGATCCTCCATAAAAATAGGTCATGTTTGACCACCTTTGCCCGGGCCTATTAAAGTTCGGTTTGATTGAACCAATAGGTGTACACTTAATATTAGCTCCTAATATTTCTAGAAATATATTCAGATTGAGCCCATCTGTCCTACAAATATGCAAACCATGAGGCCATTACGGGAATTTCTAATGCAGTCCAAAAATGCACTTAAAATTCAATTTTTATAAAAGCTTCTAAGAATTGAAAAACTTAATTTAAATACCTTTACATGCATTTATTGGTCAAAATAAGGTGAATATGATGGTGTATAGATGGATAGTATGGAAAATAAGATGAATTTCATAAACAAAATGACATAAAAAACAAGGGCCAACAGAGCAATTGAATGAACTTGATGAGATACGACAAGATGCTATTCAGAGGACCAATATAGTTCAACAACAAAGATCAAGGTGGCATGATAAGTTTATCAAAGAAAGAAAACTATAGCCCGGTGATTGGGCATTACTCTTTGATTCAAAGTTTAAATATTTTCAAGGAAAATCTCAAACTAATTGGCTTGGTCCTTATGAAATTGAAACTTTCTTTGATAATGGAGCAGTCAGAATCAGAACCATTGATGAAGAAAAAGTAACTTTTCTTGCAAATGTTCATATCTTATGAATATATCATAAACCATTTGTTAGTGTCCGGATATGAACAGAATTCAACCCTTTCCTCCACATAAATTATCAACCCGGGATGTTAGTTATTTCAAGACTAACAATAAGGTATATGCAGATACAAGAACATGGTCTGCTATAAATCACGGGTGTAATCTATAACACACAAGTCATTGTAACAAAAATGAAATGAAATGCAGAAATAAAAGGCATCCACAACAATTAAACGTGACTATGACAGCAATAAAGAATCACACTAAAACACAACACTGCAAGGAAAAGAAAGGAGAACGCAACACCTGATCAGAAGAGTGGGCCCAACTCTCTGATCAGGGCTACGATAAACTCACGAATTATAGGAGGAACAATAGTCTGTTGTGAATTCAATTAATGATAAAATAAATTCATTACAAAGTCTGCATGTCCAAGGGCTTAACCCCAATTCACAGCCCGCGGGCTTCTTTATACAATTATCCTAAAACCCCCGATCCCTCTCAACAACTTCATTGTTACAAAAATACATCTTGTTACAATGGCAACCAGGTTGCCCTGTAAGAAACTGTAAAAAGGCCTAAGATAGAACTGATACATCCAAGTCTGTCACGTTGTAACAGAAAATAAGGAAGACGCTGGAGATGATAGGTTATGCCTTGACTTGCGGCCACAACGCTCCTGTTTTAGCTAGATCTGAAGAAATATCGAAGTTACTATGTAGAAAGGTAAAACCTCGATGACAAATAAATCATTAATAAAATATCCCATGAAATATAGGAAGAAGGGTTTTACCTCATGCGTTTTAAGAATAATAATGGTAGAAAGAGATATAAAAACAGCGCAAAATGGGAGAGGAAAGTATACAAATCCGGTACCCAACATCTCCCCCCAACTGATCTATCTGCGTGTCCTCATGCAGCTCATCGTCTCCTCAAGTCTGGGTTGGACCGACTGTGATTGGCATGAAGCTGTGTGAGATTATATTCTACAGCCATTTCTGTTCCTAGCAGCTTATATCCTTCTATCAAAACAACATCCTTCCACCAGTCTGGGTCAACGTTATATGCAGGAGTATAGTGCTCAACTAGCAACCATAGAAGAGGAAATTGAAACATTAATCCCATCCATCTGACCCCACAGGTATGAATGCATGCCACGTAACATGGCATTCTCTCTAAAGCGCGTGCAAAGTTAGGTGCTCCAAATGGTTCTCTATCTCTGACAGCTGAGGAGGACAACATCCATCTCTTATGACAACTGTCCAGTGCTTCCTTGCAAAACATCGTAATCTGGCCGACACATAGGTCAACGCACCATTTCTGGGTTGCCATCATGTGTTCCTTACGGCCCTCAATCTGTAAAAATTTATAATGCTTGTTATAAATGTTTGAGGACTGACTATGCTTTCGTCTCATCATTAACGGCTTTCCGGCATGATTTTTTTCAAATGTATCCCAGGCCTTTCTCCATTTAATCTAATTGATGCTATAGGAGGTAAAAGCCCTTAAACGGATGTCCCCCACAAATGGAACGGGGTTAAATGACTGATCATGATTTAAGTAATACCCAAGCATATAGATATCGCACATTAAGTGTTGTCCGATAATGTCATTAATTTTTAAAATACAGAGAAATTGAATGGGGTCCCCAATTTCGTACCAAATCTCCTTATATATACTCTCTAAACAAAAGAAAAGAAAATTTTCATGAAGGAATAAGGCATAGCTATGTGCAGGAGGTCTGTAGGCCATTACCTGCTGTGCCAAGGAGAACATTTTCTCCTTATCTGTCTTCAGCAGCTAAACTTGTTCTTCCAATTCCTCTGTTATGGCCTTCTATTTAGCCTGCTTCATCCATGCCTTATATAACTGATCCATGTCCAGCAGCCTATTCCCGAACCCTAGTTGTTTCCTTCTTATGGTCACTCACTATAGACTGCCATTTCTAAATTTCAGCAGCCAATGCAAATTCTCAACCTTCAAACAACTCTTCAATCGGGCCAGTCTGGGTAGCTGCCATGGAGACTTCAATCTTCGGCTTTATTGCCCTCCATTTATATATTTTTACCTTCCTTTTCAAACGTGAAACTTGCTTCTTCAAATCCCGAACCTCCCTTTTTAGTCTCATGGTTTCACTGAACTGCACATGATACTTCTGCTTGAGAGGTATCCTTCTTTCCTTGCATTGTTCAATCCATTCCTGTTTAACAATGAATTCCATTTCTAGGCCTATGACAGGCTCAGAAGGCGGTGGGATGCTGCCGACATTTTCTATGGATTCTCTTGTCAAGCCCTTCTGGCTGGGCTCCCTATTTCCAGGGGCTTCTTCTTCTATGTTTCCCCCGGGAACTTTCGCTGTCTGGTCGGTAAATTCATTGATCCTCTTGTGTTCCGAAGTTTCCACAGGAACGTTGTCTTCCTTGCGAGCCTCTAAGTGTTCTGGTTCGGTGGTGAATGGGCCAATCTTGGTTGTGTCAAAAAAATTTTAGTACTTGGGGAACAACTACTTCTTCCATTAACCGTTTGGGCGAGAGAAATCCCCTCGCCCCTCTAGGCATCAGGGACTAGAACGAAGAACGGGGAACAGACTCATCATCTTCATTTCCGATTTGGACTAGGACTTCATGCACGGCTACTTCAACCGGGGTTGATACTGGTTCTTGTGGAACAGTATCAACCTCCTGGTTCATTCCTTTTTTACCTCCCTGTTCCTCATGAATCACCTTTGTTTTCACAATTGGTACCGGTTCTTGAGGTCCAGTGTCGATTCCATAGGCTGACTTTTCCTATTCTAGCCGAATTGGGGGTGGTTCTTGTGTAACACCCCCACCTGTATCAGTATTCATATTTATATGGGCAGGTGATGCTATTTTTTGCAAAACAGCATCACTTGCCATTTCTTTATCCAGAATTTCACTCCTCTGCTCTTTATTAACAAAATTCGACAACTGTATAACAGTATCGACTTCCTGCACAATGTCCATAATTTCCTTCTCTGTGGGTTCTTCAAGTGAGGTTGGTTCTTGTGTAGCAGCCTCAGCCATGTCACCCCTTACCTCCTCCATTCTTATTTCTTCTTCTGCAGGTTTTTCAAGCAAGGTTGGTTCTTGTGTGGCAACCTCGGCCATGTCACTGATTACCTCCTCCATTCTTGTTTCCTCAAGTCCCTCCTGATCAACCATCAGCTCTTCTTCCTCGGGTTCCTCTTGATCAATTTCCATTTCCATTTCCTCGGGTTCCTCTTAATCAATTTCTTCTGAATGTTCTTCTTCTATCTGACCAGCTGGAGAGGCTGGTTCTTCTTTTTCCTGACCAGCCAGATAGGTTGGTTCTTCTTCTCTAGCAGCAATCATGGCTACTACCTCTTCTTCTGAGGACCCATAGAATTCTGCCCAGGAGACCGAAAGCCTCTTTATTGTGTGCATGACCAATAATCGCACCAAACCATGATTGGATAGCACTGCCGGCATTTGGCGCGAACACCGAGCATCCTATGCCATATGATGTAGTTGTTTCAAGAGGAAGAAGGGCATGTTCGGGGCACGCTCTGGATTCTGCGGAAATCAGAGGAGCGTTAGAATTTTAAAGTGATATTTGAACAGAGTTGAGGCCCGACCCTCACAAGTAATGTATTTTATTATCAATCATGCAACTTCATTCCAAGGATAGGGTACCGTTTGACGCTCGTATACTCTACCCATTTGAATGACACTTTCTCCTACTTGTAAGAACAATTCAAGGAATTTCAGAAGAGAAACTTTCCAAGCAAACCATTGCTGCCCCTGCTGCCTCAGTCCGCTAACCTTTGTGATTTCCTCTTGTGTAACAGGAACTTCCAGACCCCTAATCCATGAATAATTCTCCTCTAAATTTGTTAGATGATCCAAATATATTATTGCAAATATAGGATAAAATATTTATTAAATTAGAATATTTAATAAATATTAGAGACACTTAGAAATAGAATATTGTTAGCAAAGATAGGACTCTAGAATAGAGTCGTATCTTAGGCTCTAAAATAGGAATAAAGTTAGTAGATTGGATAGAAGATCATTTATTGTAAATGGACACTTGTTGTTTTTTCAAGTGATCCATAACTAAATTAAGTTAGGACATATAGCTTATAAATAGGTTAGCCTCCTAATTGCAAATTAGTGGAAGTTTACGTTTGTAAACTCATGCAACTTTTTATGTAATTTCTTTTCCATTATCAATAAAATTACATGTCTGAGGACACTTCTATATTAATGTGGTATCAGAGCTTCACTAATACAGCTGATGAGAGAAGGATATTCCAGCTCTACAAGCCTATGGAAAACTCCACAAAATTGTGCATCAATTGAATTGGTATGCAACATTTTTCAAATTTATTTTTTTAGGGAAAATAAATTTTATTATTATTGAATTCTGGATTATTCGATTCATTTTGTTAAATCTGAAATTGTGCGCTGCCCCCAAACACCACTACCAATCCATCTTCTGTCACTGCCACCGGAATTTTTTTCCCCATTTCAATGGTCTTCCGGTCCTAAGGGTCCTCCGTCCGATTTTCAACCAAATCCAGGACCGTCTACTCCACAGCCCTTCAAACCTCCTTTTGGCACAACACCACCTCTACCTAAGTGCATCACCGAAATTTGAAATAAGCTACCCTATCATCCCCTTCATCCCCATCTTCATCACATCGCATTGCAAGGAACAAGCATAGACTTGAAATAATAATCAACGATAGCAGACGGTGTTTATCATCTAAAATTCCATTGGTGTAAAATCTCTTCCATGTCCTCTGCCATCGCCACGGTAGCCACGACCTCTTCCATCAAATGTCCTCTGCCTACCAGTCTTTCATGCATGCAAAATTTCTGTTTACTATTGCCAGACCTTCCACCACTTGACCCAGCTGACTTCAGCAATGTATTGAAGTCATTTGCAAATGACCAGATAGGAGACTCGTAAACGTGGTTGAGTAATGTGGTTGCGTAACAGGTGGGGTAGGATAGGCTGAATAAAATCTGTTGAAGCATTCCTTGGATAAATTTTCCTGGAACCAGCTTAGCTATCTCCTTCCAGAAGTTGGGTATGGGCTTGATTGTGTAATAAGCATTGTGCAGCACAATTGAATTGAGTAATCAAGCTCCATCTCCTCATGGTTATTATCGCTACTAGGCTCTACACCGCGCTCCGAAATCCTAGTGGATCTTCTTTGTTCTTGGATGCATACCTTCGCTGAAGTGTTGTCAATCTGTTTTTTCTGTGTAGTGCATGCTCTTAGCCTTTTGTGTGACTTGGATTTGGAGCGACCGACATCAGCGATGGTATATTAAGCGAACTCAGAACATGAAATAAGGGCCCGCAGAACTTTCAGCTATGTGTTGGTAGATGGAAAAGGATGTGGCCTGGCTTCATCTCTCCTCATTGGTCCAGGAGAAGATTCCTCTTTTTAATTACAAGAGCACAAGTTGCTGGGACAATTCAGGGCCTGAAGCCTCTTTAAATTGGTGAAGTCTTGTATAAAACGATTCTGGAAGAGATGAGAAACCTACAAATCCTTGTTTGAACCTTTGCTCAATTTTCCAATGATGCCGACAACAATGTGGCTTTCAAGGTAAATATTGAAGGATAAATAAGTGGAGTAAGGGATATATATTTCGTGTAATTTTTTATTATTTTATTTTTTTGAGGGACAAGCAGCATTGTAATATTCTGTAAAATTTGGAGTTATAAGGGAGACAATTGTATTTTTTTTGGAGCAATAAGGTGAAGTAGAAATTTTTTTTTGGAGGAATAAGTAGAATTTTTTATTTTGGAGAAATAAGCGTTATTATTTGTAACTCAAAGTACCTTTTACTTTGAGGGGGGGGTAGATTTTTTTTTTAAGAAGAAATTTGTAAGTGCATTGTCAAGTGGCCAAATTTTGCAAAGATTTCATTGTAAAAACTCAACGAGAAATTGACTAGAGCCAAGTGCAAAGCTCAGTCATTTTTCTCCTTTTTTGAATGACTATACGAGGGTCAAGGCCAAGCCCCAATAGATCCTTTTTTTCTTTGTGTGGTGTGTGTCGTATTTTGTGTGGCGTGTTTTCGTGTGACGAGTTGCTCAATTTTTTATCTTGTGGTTGATTCTTTTGGTGCATTGCTTCAACACTACAATTTCGAAGTTAATTAATATGTTCTTTGAATCTGATAAGCTAGAAGGAGTGAAATATTATAAGACATGGAAACATCTAATTGAAATCACTCTCATTTATAATGAATTGTGGCATAAAATTTGTGATGGCAACATTAAGCCAAATAAACCAACAGATGCGGCTTCACTGGCAACATGGGAAGTAAAAAATGCCAAGGCATTAGCTCTTATAAAAGCTTCAGTTAATAATGAAACGTACATACATATTGAAAATTCCTCAGATGCATGGACTGCTTTATGTACATTCAAAGATCTCTTTGATACACAACCTGAATCAAAGAAGGTTGATCTTCAATTAAAATTGCTTCAACAGAAATTAACTGAAGGTGGTGATGTCCTTGAGTATATTTCATGACTTAAAAACATCAAGCAAGAAATAATAAATGTTGGTTTTCAAGCTGTTGATGAAATTTTCTTGACCGCGGTTTTAATTGCTGGATTGCCATCATCTTACACACATTTTTTGGAAACTTTGCAAGTCACTGGAAAGTTAGAGAAGATAAAATTTGATGAATTGAGTGACATGTTAGCCCAACATGATAAAACCTTTGGGAAGAAGAAACAGATTGGAGAAGATGTCTTCTTCACCGAAGCCAACTCAAGTAACTCCTCAGCTGATAGTTCAAGAAACTGAGGAAGAGGAACTTTCAATCAAAATCAAGCAGCCCAAGGTCGTGGTCGCAGTCAAAGCAGAGGAAACAATTTCAACAGAGGCTAAAATTTAGACAGGAGAAATTTTCAAGGAAGAGGCAACAATCGAAGCAGAGGATATAATCAAGGTAGAGGACAAAGTCTAGGCAGAGGAAAAACTCAGAATAGAGGCCAAAGCAGAGGCAGAGGACAGTCTCAAAGGAAAATATTTCAGTCATATTGTTTACAGGAGATGTAACAAAGTTGGCCATTATGCAGAAGATTGTAGAACTTCTATTGAGAAAATTCCCAAGTTTCAACCAAACTCTGCACAATTTGCAAATGATGAAGATGATCCTGATGGTTCCAAATATGTCTTCACAACACAGAATCAATAGCTTTAGAGGTTTCAAGCTTTCTTAGAAGTGATTATGAAGATGCATGAATTATGGATACAGGTGCAACTCAACACATGACTTTTCGATGGGATTTCTTTTGGACCTTCCAACAATGCCATCTGAATTTAATATATCTTGTTGATAAAACAAAGCATACTCCTTCAGGAAAAGGTGTAGTTAAATTTTTTTTACCATGCATTGGAGAAATAATGATTTCAAATGTATGGTATGTCCCAAAATTCAAGCAAAATTTGTTATCTTTAGTCACGATTCGACAAGCAGGACATATGGTGATTATGGAAGATGGCTTAGTTAAAATTAACTCAGTCAAACAGAACATGAAAAAAGTAATGACAGGTTATGAAGATGGAAAACCGTTAAGGATGAAAGGGATAGTTATTCCAAGAAATTCTGACTTTGCAGGAGCAGCAATTACAGACATTTCACCGATCAGATTGTGGCATGTCAGCTATGGCCATCTCAACTTCGAAAGTCTCTCTCGGTTACAAAAACAAGGAATGGTTAAGGGACTTCCAACATTCAAAAGGGGAAATGCAAAGTGTGAATCTTGCATTTTTGTAAAACATCATCGAGAGACTTTTACTACAAGTTCATGGTGTGCAAATATGAATTTACAGTTGGTTCACAGTGATATTTGTGGACCCTTACCAACTTCGCTCGGAGGTTGCAGATATTTCTTACTCTTTGTTGATGATTTTAGCAGGATGACTTGGGTATATTTCTTGAAGCAAAAGTCAGAAGCATTTGAAAAGTTCAAAATTTTTCGTCAACTTATTGAAAATGAAGTAAAGGAGAAGATTGGCACTCTTAGAACTGGCAATGGTGGAGAATTCACTTCAAATGAATTCAAAATGTATTTCATGTATAATGGCATAAAACGACATCTTACCAATGTCTACACTCCGTAGAAAAATGGAGTATTAGAAAGAATGAATCATACCTTGTTAGGAATGGCGCGATCTATGTTTACTTTCAAAAAGTTAAGTCCTTTATATTGGGCCGAAGCAATTCATACCGCTGTCTACTTAAGGAACACATTTCCCACTGCTTCTTTAGACGGAATCACACCTTATGAAGCTGGTTTGGCTTCAAACCTTGGGTAAAGAATCTCAGAGTTTTTGGATCAGTCTGTTATGCCTTAGTTCCAAAGGAAAAACGAACTAAGCTTGATGCACGAAGCTTGAAGTGCACAATGATCGGGTATTCTGATGAGAAGAAAGGGTACCGACTTTTGTCGAATGGGAAATTTATTGTAAGAAGAGATGTGATTTTTGATGAAAATGAGAGTAAGAGTGCTTAAGAAGTTGAAAGTATTCTTCAAAAGTTAGAAACAAAAAGTGATAAAAGAAATGGAAATTTACAAAGTCAACCAAATTCACAAAATTGGTATGAACTTGAGTTTCCTTCATCTGAAAATGATTCATCCAATCCGTCTTCTTCATCAGTGCCATCTGGGTCTTCTAGCAGTTCATCCAACTCTCCTAGCAGCAACATTTCTTCTGACAATGACTCTCCGCCCCCAGAACCTGCGGTTGATCAACAAACATCAGTTTACATCAATCCTCTTTTCAATGATGGTGATTTTCACAATCTCAAACTAGTGAACATCAATTGCCAAAATGAGCAGTTCAACTTTTGAAAGATGTCAGGCCTAATGAACAGAATAAAACAGGAACAAGGGGATCACAAAGAAACGAAGGCAATTTTTCCTTGATAGCAAATGATTTTACTGAACCTTCTACTTATCAAGAAGCAGTAAAACATAAAGAATGGCAACAGGCTATGATTGATGAATATCAGGTAGTTCAAGACAATAACACTTGGAAACTTGTTGATTGTCCCGAGAATGTTAAACCCATCAGATGAAAATGGGTTTACCAAATTAAGTACAAGAAAAATGGCGATATCGACAAGTATAAAGCAAGACTTGTTGCTAAGGGTTTTGCGCAGCAGGAAGGGACAGATTATGAGGAAACATTTTCTCCTACAGCTAAATGGAACACCATTCAACTCACACTTGCCTTAGCAGCTCAAAAAGGATGGAAATTTCATTAGATGGATGTAAAAATTTCTTTCCTCAACAGAGATTTACCGGAAGAAGTGTACATGACACAACCACCAGGTTTTGAAATTGAAGGACAGGAACATAAAGTCTGCAAACTGATAAAGGCTTTATATGGATTAAAACAAGTTCCCCAAGATTGGTATGCCAAAATGGATGAATACCTTCGGAAAGTTGGTTTTCAACGAAGTGAATCTGATGATACCTTGTCTGTACGCCAACAAGTTAAAAATCTGGTGATTTTTGGTTATGTATGTAGATGATTTAATTATCACTGGCAAGAATGATGATCATATTGCACAAGTGAAAAAGGAGTTACATGTAGGTTTTAAGATGACAGATTTGAGGCTACTTCACTACTATCATGGAGTTGAAGTACTCCAACGTCCACATCATATCTTCATTTCTCAGAGTAAGTATGCAGCAGAAATTCTTCAGCAATTTGGAATGCAGGATTGCAAGCCTGTTCTTACCCCTATGGAAAAAAACTTGAAACTTTCAAAATTTGAAGGGGGGGAAATACTGGATAGCACTACTTATCGACAGTTGATTGGCAGTCTGATTTATTTGACAACTACTCGACTAGATCTTTCTTATGTCGTCAGTATTCTTTCCCGCTTTATGCAGGAACCACGGGACAGCCAATGGAATGCAGCCAAAATATTTCTTCGTTATATCCAAGGAACAAAAGATTTTGGTCTTCTTTACAAAAATACTAAAAAATTTGTACTTGGTGGATTTTCAAATGCCGACTTTCCTGGCAGTATTGATGATAGGGCATCAACCTCATGTTATTTAATGAACATGGGGTCAGCTGCAGTTTCCTAGAGTTGCAAGAAGAAAGCTACAGTGGCCACTTCTTAAGCAGAAGCAGAATACATATCAGCATGGGAAGCAGCATGTGAGCTTGTTTGGTTGCGTAGAGTTTTACAGGACTTGGGTATTCCTCCAGCCGAAGCTACTTCGTTATTCATCGACAATCAGTCAGCAATAAAGCTTGCCAAGAATCGAGTTTTTCATTCAAATACAAAGCATGTGGACACCAAGTATCATCATATCAGATCACTCATTGCAAAGGATGTCATCAAGCCGATTTATTGTCCTTCAGAAGATCAGACCTCCGATATCTTCACCAAACCTCTTGGCAGAATAAAATTTACTAAGTTCAGCGATGAACTTGGTATATGTTGTAATGTATCTTTGGAACATAGGGGGGAATGTTAGATGATCCAAATATATTAATGTAAAGTTAGGATAAAAACATTTATTAAATTAGAATATTTAATAAATATTAGAGACGCTTAGAAATAGAATATTGTTAGCAAAGATAGGACTCTAGAATAGAGTCGTATCTTAGGCTCTAAAATAGGAATAAATTTAGTAGATTGGATAGAAGATCATTTATTGTAAATGGACACTTGTTTTTTTTTAAGTGATCCATAACTAAATTAAGTTAGGACATATAGCTTATAAATAGGTTAGTCTCCTAATTTCAAATTAGTGGAAGTTTACGTTTGTAAACTCCTACAAAATTTTATGTAATTTCTTTTCCATTATCAATAAAATTACGTGTCTGAGGACACTTCTGTATTAAAATTGAGTGTGAATTCCATTGTGATACCTCCATCAAACCCCTGTAATCTGTCAAAGTAGGTATCCCACCCTGCGTCGTCAAAGACTTGCCAAACCTCTGGATTGCTGTGAACTGAAACTGTGTTTTCAGGCTCATGCCATACAGCCAACTCAACCATACTGTGGAGACTTGTAGCAGCACTCCCTGTAACAGTAAATCGTTGAGAAAGTTAGTGTGTACCGAATTCGAAGGAATATCATAGTGAAAATGGAAAGGTGGTAATGGTAAATACGACCGATAACTCTCGAAAGCCGAGAAAAATCATGAAGAAATATGGTAAGTGTGGCAAAATAAAAATAATAATTGTTCGTATAGGGTGGACAAGACATTTTACGGATCCTAATACAATTTAAATGATGATACCACATATTGATGGGAATCGTAAGGTGTACCATGGGCGAGTTGCCGTACTTAATTTATGAGGTAATTATTATGTCATCCTTATCATGACGGCACCCCCCCCCCAACTTAAATTTTTTCCATCCGTGGCATTAAAATCTCCACATGGGATATTTAATTAAATCAGTAAAAGTCACATGGATGCGTACCTGACGGACTACCTGGACGATGTGACGGTTGGTGGGATGATAGCGTAGTAATTATGTGGATGGTGTAACAGCAGCGGTGTAATAGCATCGGAGTAACAGCATCGGTGTAACAGCATAAGTGTAATAGCATCGGTATACAGCGTCGGTGTAAAATCATCGGTGTAACAGCATCGATGTAATAGCATCGATGTAATAACATCGGTGTAATAGCATCGATGTAACAACATCGGTGTAATAGCATCAGTGTAACAACATTGGTGTAACAGCATCAGTGTAACAGCATTGGTGTAACAACATCGATGTAACAACCTACTTGGACGATGTGACGGTTGGTGGGATGACAGTGTAGTAATGATGTGGATGGTGTAACAGCAGCGGTGTAATGACATCGGAGTAACAGCATCGGTGTAATAGCATCGGTGTAACAACATCATTCTAACAGCATCAGTGTAACAGCATCGGTGTAACAACATCGGTGTAACAACATCGATGTAACAGCATCGGAGTAACAGCATCAGAGTAACAGCATTGGTGTAACAGCATCAGTGTAACAGCATCGGTGTAACAGCATCGGAGTAACAGCAACACGAGTAGCAGTGTCCAGAGTAATAGAAATGCGAGTAACATCAACCTAGTAACGGCACCATGAGTAGCAGAAACCGAGTAACAACACCGTGAGTAGCAGCAACTGAGTAACAGCACCATGAGTAGCAGCAACCGAGTAACAGCACCATGAGTAGCAGCAACTGAGTAACAACACCATGAGTAGCAGCAAATGAGTAACAGCACCATGAGTAGCGGCGACCGAGTAACAGCACCATGAGTAGCAGCAACTAGTGCTTTGAAAAGTCTTTCTATGCTTTTTACTCCTTAGTAGTAGCTCCTGCAAAAAGACAAGAAAATAAAACATAATTCTTTATTCTTTTCTTTTTTTTCTTCTTCTTTTTTTCTTTTTTTTTATATATTATTTATTTATTTTATTTTATTTTATTTTTATTTTTACATCAAGGGTGCAGAGGAAGGATTCTCTACGCTGATGACCTTCAAACCAGATTTCTCAGAGAGTTGTTTAATAAAAGCATCCTTAGTGGTCGGCCGGTGGTATAGTCTCAGGTGATGTCCATTGACTATAAATGAAGCGTGTAATTCATCAATTGTGACTAGCCTGACTGTTCCATTATCAAATACAGTGTCCACCTCATAAGGTCCCATCCAACGAGTGCAAAGCTTCCCCTTAAAACCCTTAAAACGGGAGTCATAAAGCAGTGTCCAATCTCCACTTTGAAACACCTTATTTTTAATAAACTTATCGTGCCATTTCATTCTCTGCTGCTGGATAGCAGTAGTTCGCTGGACATCCATTGAACGAATTTCATCAAGTTCATTAAGCTGAGCCAATCAGTGTTTATGAGCATCTGATAGATCTAACCAACTTCCAGCGTTGTTCTGAGTGTACTTATTTCAAATTCTATTGGAAACAACAGGGATTTTCCATAAAACAACTCGAATGGTGAAAATCCGGTTGTATTCCGCCATGTTGTTTTATACGTCCAGAGAGCTTCTGGGAGTTTCTGAGCCCAATCCTGACGATGGTATGCCACAGTTTTTGTCAAAATGTTTTCCAATGTCTTGTTTGTGCTTTCCACTTGTCCATTCGCCTGGGGATGGTATGGGGATGTCACTCTGTGCTTGACCCCATATTCTTGCATGATCTTTGCTATTTTTTGTGATGTGAATTGTGCTCCTCCATCTAAAACAATCTCTCTTGGAGTACCATAACGAGCAAAAATTTCTTCAAATAGAAAGTCTGAGACTATCTTCTTTGTTGCTTTCGCGACAGCTTTGGCTTCCACCCACTTAGTCACGTAATCAGTACAGACCAAGATGTGGACCTTCTGCTGGGAGGGTGGGTTAAAGGTTCCAACGAATTCAATAGCTCATTTCTCAAAAGTCTCGAGGACTACTTGTGCCTGCAAAGGCATTTCATCAGCTTTACCCGGCTGCCCCATAC
This sequence comes from Pinus albicaulis, assembly GCA_034641835.2. Lineage (NCBI taxonomy): Eukaryota > Viridiplantae > Streptophyta > Pinopsida > Pinales > Pinaceae > Pinus > Pinus albicaulis. The sequence goes on along the minus strand of JAXQQM020064095.1, from coordinate 5,160 downwards.
GTTAGCAACTATCACACCTCCTAACATAATTCTGAGCATCCCGAATAATGGAAGGCCAGTGACATCCCATTTGTAGCACCTTATGGCATGTTCTTTTGTCCGCAAAATGCTCTCCACAAGGGCCATCATGGGCAGCTTTCAATACCTCATAAATATCCTCTTCAGACATAGTGCCGGATTTGCTTATTTGCTCCTGTATGAAAAAAGTACCATGCCATCCAAGAATATCGGGCACTATGATGAATAATCTTCCGTTGTTCCCTATATGAAAAATGAGGAGGCACTTTCCCTGTAGCAAGATAGTTAGCAATATCTGCATACCATGGAGGTTTAGTAGATACTGCAAAAAGATGTTCATCAGGAAAATTGTCTTCTATAGGTGTGCATTCATCATTGTTATTCATTCTAGATAACAAATCAATTACTACATTATCTTTTCCCCGCTTATCTACTATTGTAATATCAAATTCTTGAAGCAAAAGTAGCCATCTCGTAATACGGCCAAGAGTAATAGGTGTATTCATCAAATACCTGATTGCTGCTTGATCAGTATGGACAATAGTAGAATACCCAGTGATGTAGTGCCGGAACTTATTGACAGCATAAATGACAGCTAAGAATTATTTTTATGTCACTATATAGTTTAATTCAGCAGGTATTAAATTCTTGCTGACATAATAGATTTCATACGATGTTTTGTCTAACTGTTGTCCTAGAACAACCCCTACTGTTGTCTAAGAAGCATCTGTATGTATGTGAAACGGTAATTCCCAATCAGGTCCTCAAAGGATTGGGAACGTGCACACCAGCCCCTTAATTTTTGTGAAATTTGTCTCACAGTCTTCAGTCCATAAGAATTTTGCATCTTTTGTCAACAATTGAAATAGTGGGTGTGTTATTTTAGCAAAATTTTCTATAAAGCGCCTATAATAACCAGCACAACCAATAAAGCTATGTACCTGTGTGGGTGTTTTGGGTGCCGGGAAATGCAATATTACCTATAATTTAGCCGGATCAACTTGAATTCAGTAGCTGAGAGCAAATGTCCCAATACTACCCCTTCTTCCCTCATCATATGGAATTTCACTGTACTCAAAGATACATGGGTCTATTTACATCTCTTGAGTACTTTCTCTAAATTTTCCAATCCTTCATCAAATTAGTTTCCATATGGAGTAAAATCATCCATATAGATTTCGACGCTATCATTGACCAAATCAGAAAAAATTCCCAAGATTTCCCTCTGGAAGGTAGCAGGATCATTACACAGGCCAAATGGGAGGACCATGTATGCAAAGGTTATCTGAGATGGGATAAATGAACCCTCCATCCAACATTTTTTGTAATTCTTCTTTAACAATGTTTCTGAGAGCAGGATTCATTCTTCGTCGAGGCTATCTTACAGGGCGGAAGTCTTCCTTAATATAAATATGATGAGTGCATAGGCTGGCAGGGATACCCTTCATGTCGGTATAATCCCAGGCAAAAGCTTCCTGATGATCTTGAAGGACTTTCAAAATCTGTTTGGTCTGAGATTCGGACAGGTTTGGGTTGACATTAGGTGTTTTCCTAGTTCAATCTCTATTGGAGTACTATCGTGAGATGAGGTTACAAGAATGTCTTCAATGTCGTCTTCCGGTTCAATGTTTTCATGTGTCTCACAGCTCATGGCAGATTCTAGAATATTTCGAGTTGAATCAGAAACAGAACTAGAATCATTGATGAAAGCGTTAATGGCATCACCTTCAGTTTTTGTTTTAAGTTGAAGGGCCCCTCCAATAGTGATAACTAGTCTAACATCTTTGTTTTCAGGTTCAGGCTCTTCTACATGTAGAGGTTTCTGATAGGGTAATGGTTTTTCAAATGGGCTAGGTTTTCCAGGAGGATAAATCTTAAGATTCTTCGTAACTGTCCCATTTGATATGATCATATGCCCAGATCGGCATCCTATGTAGGCATCTGCGGTTGCCAGCCAGGGTCTTCCTAGGATCAATGGGTGACCACCTACTGAAGATTGAGTTTGCAATATAAGGAGGTCCACGGGGTAGTGCCATGAGTCTACTTAAATGATAACGTCTTCTAATTTCCCTATTGGTTTAATTGTGGATATGTCTGCAAGTTCCAGGATAGTAGGGGTTGGTTTAATGTTTGAGAGTTTTAATGTGTTCATTGTTTTAGCAGTAATAATGTTAATGGTCGCTCCCAAATCCACCAGCACGTTTGGGATTTCCACCCCATTAATCTATATTGTTATAATCGAGTTCCCCAGGTCTTCGTATTTTACAGGCTTGATTTTTCCTAACATGATATCGGATAGTCTGCCCACCACATGAATGGTCAATGGATCCTTAGGTTTCCTCCTCGGTTTCTTTGAGCAGTATTCTTTCATAGTTTTTGTGTATATAGGTACATCCCTCATAGCTTGTAACAAGGGTATTTTAACAAAGAGATTCTTCAATTCCCCTAGGAAGTCAAATTCTGCTTGAGGGTTTGGTTTGCTCAAGGCCAATATTTCAGGATATGGAGGGGAAGTTAAATGACCTTGATTAGAGACAGCTTGGGAAGGTGTCTAATTGATTATGTTTTCTTCTGAATTCTCCCTAATTGTTTCTTGTTCTGGTTCTGTATCTCCACCATCAAATTGTTTTGTGATAATGGGTGAAGTAGGTGCATTTACTATCCAGCCAAACTTTAAATTTATCTCATTGAGCCCCGCGGTAGAAATGTTGTAAGATAGCAGGTTCAGGGTGTCTGTTTGTTGGACCCCTTTGTTATTCGTGTTTGGGTTAGGCTGGATAGGAAGTTGAGGTTTAATGGATAGGTTTCCTAGGGGTACATTGGAATGCAACTGGAGTTTCTGTTGAGGAATAGGCTAAGGAAAATGCCCAGTGGGACGAGGTCCACGCCAGGTCTGATTCCATGAAGGATTCGGACTGGCTTGAGGAACCCATTGTTGCCAAGGGGGATACTGATATTGAGGCCACATGGTTGAAAATGGTGCAAATTGGGGGCCCATACTAAAATTGTTAAATTACTGGGATGGGTCCTGAAACATACTTGGATTCACTGCTGGTGGTCGAGGTTGCCATGGCTTCCTCTGTCCCATAAAGTATAGCTGGTCCACCGTGCTTTTTCACTTGCTCCTTGGAAAATTGCTTTCAGCCCGGGCAAGAAAGGACATGCACTGGTCGTGTGATTCTGTTCGCAGATCGCATAGGCTTCCACCGTGTTCAACGAGCATTCCTTCAAAGGGTGTTTCTTTCTGCACTGAGGGCAGAATATGGCCATGGTTTTTTCCAACTCCATCTGATTTTGTTTTTCCTGTAGAGTGTCCATTTGGGCTGATAGTGTGCTTAGAATATCGATCCTAAGATTGTCCAGTAGATTTCAAATCTCTGCTTTTGTGACCCCACCTCCAGAAGTCTTCGATGACTGAATCCCCTGTCCACTTCTTGCAGCCCCCCATGAACACTTGATACAGTAATCACAGATAGTTTCTGTTAGTCATCCATAATTTTGCTTTTATCCAAAGATAACTAAGTTGAAATACTTATATTTTTAGAAACAATATTTGCAGAAACATTGTGAGTTCTAGAAATCTCACTGCCTTCATCCTAAAGCTATCCAGTTCACTAAAAATTCTTCATTTTTTAAGCCTGTTCCAAGTTAACCTGTTGATTCAAAGAAACTATTTCAAGCCTTTTCTCCATTATAAAAAACTCTCCAAAAAAAATCCCCCCCAATCACCCATTTCCCACTCACCCAAACATTCATTCATTCTTATAAAAACCCCTTTTTCCCTTTGATCATCCTCATTCTCCATGAAAACCCCTCTTTAACCTTATAAAATTCCTTTTATATGGTTTAAAAGCACCTTTTTTTCCTATCTGAAACCTTAAAAGAGCCTAAAAACCCATTTTATGAGCTTTTTTCCGCTCATTTGACAAAAATAGGCCCTAAGCCCCTGCAGGCTTAAGGTCCTCCGCCCTTTTTACCATATGACCAATGCCCATGACCTCCCGCTATCCCCATAGCCCTTTTTCGTTTTTTCCCCTTCACTTATATTTCCTCCGCGTTGGTATTTACCCCCCGGTTAAATCTTAGCCCTCGATCTCCTAGATCAAACGACTGTCGGGGTTTCCTCTTATTTTTCATCCATTTCCCCATTCTCCATATATGTTCTCCCATGGATTGATCATATCCGTTGATCTCATTCATCCTACGATGATCATCCATTTTCCTTTTCCTTTTTCTTTGCCATTTTTAAAACCCCTACAACTAATCATGACCGTTGATAATTAAAGATCCAATGGCTTCCGTGAATTTTACCACTTAAACCTTGCCCACTGCACATCCGCTATGCGAAAAATTTGCTGACGCATTCGTCAGGCCCCACAACCCATTCGATTGCACAACTTTCCTCCGTCGCATTAAACCTTAACCGTAGATATAGACCTCCCAGATCCGACGGTTGTCGTTCATCTTTGCGCTCAATCTCACCAAAAGTCCCCAGCTCGCAACTCCAACGCGAAAAGAGTGGTTTTTGGGGAGACACGCAACACCCTCCGAACCGTATCGCGTCCGTTTGAACCTTTACCGCTTACCACCCAGATCTCGCGCGAAAACCACCTCTGGTTTCCTGCAAAACCACCCTTCCCCTTTTCGCACCCATATTTTAATTTTTTGCCATTTTCTCCTGGTTTCGCATACGAAACCCCTCACTGCAATACTCCCTTCCTCTGCACAATTCTTTCACCTTCGCCGAGCCTATGAAGCAGTTAAACCCAATATTTCGCAGGTTTTTATGACATTTGTTTGGTTTGTGCAGGTTTCATGGTGGTTAAACGAAACAACCATCTGACAGTCAAAGAAAGTGATTAAAGGCCTAGGGTGACGATCCTCTGAGGTCTGATATTACAGAAAAATGACGTTAAGGGTTGGATCTCCATGTTTAATCAATGCGTCATGAACATCGATTGCCGTAGCAAAACCCTTCAGCGCAAAATGCCACCTGTACATAAAATAGTGATTAAAGGACTAAATGAAGATTAAAAGATGAAAGCACAGTTGAAATACAAATGAACAAAGGTTTAAAATAGTCGATAGAGGGATAAAGGCAAGATAAATGCATTATGAAGACCAAAAGCAAAATCAGGCCAT
>JAXQQM020074359.1:0-25070 GCA_034641835.2 Pinus albicaulis | reverse complement strand
AAACCGTCAAAGAGGTAATTCTCTATTGTATTCTTTCAAGTTACTTCAAGCTAATATGAACATGCTCATGCCATCTTTTTGAACAGCATAGCTAATCTTACTGTCTCCCTCGGGCACCGGAAAGCCCTGAGAGGGATATACGAAAACCAACCACCCAAGCAGTTTACCCTAAAGCACAAGCTCATGATTAATTTCTATCTCATGTTTCTACGACAACTCCTTTTTAATTTTTCTTGAGTATTTATATTTTAGCTAATACACAGATAAGTTCTCCCTTAATATCATCAACATATTCCTCCTCTGAATCTGATTTCTATTGATCATAATATTGAGCCTCCATGGTTATGAGTATGAATTCCTTTTTTCGTTATAAAATTCATATTTAGTATTTTATTATGATGATCCACATCATTTCCTTTTATACTCATAATATTTTCTCTTATCCTCATGTTCTTCTTCATCATTACTATTTTCCAAAATTACATGTGGACATCTATAAGCAAGATGACCTCTTCTTCTACAATAAAAACTAATTAGTAGCTTACCTATGGATTGCACTTTCTTTGCATATTTTGCACCTTCAACTTCTTCTCTAAATATGAATCTTAATTTTGATGATCAACAACTTGAGAATTCATGGCAAGGAGATCTTATTAATCATCAATATCTTCCAATTTTGCATATGTATATTCAAAAGCATAATGACCTATTCTACCACACTTAAAACATTTGGAAAATAAATCACCCTTGAATTTTCCATATCCACTAATCGACTCTCTTACAAATTTAGCTTCTTCTTAATCAAATTCATAGTTCGATCAATCATAAGATTTGAGATTTTCTCTCTTCTTTGACTATTTGAGATATTCTTCCCTCAATGTTGACTTATTTTTTATTATTTCATATGCAATATACATATTCACATTCTCCTTATCTTTCATTTATTCAATGTCACCTCCTTCATAGGTGTTTTGCAACTTATCCCATATTTCTTTTATTGTTTTAAAAATAATCAGCTGATCTAACTCTAATTTTTATAGGCCACTCAAGATGGCACTCGTGAATTTTGGATTATGCTATCATCCTACTTTCCATTTACTACACATTGCCAATCATCGACACAAAAAGAAATAAGATATGACCTCATCCTTTTCTTCCAAAAGGCGTAGTTTGATCCATAAAACGTAGGAGATTTAATTAAACCTTCATGAATATCCATATTTCCTCTAAGATATTCCTTCCAGTGTCTAGAATGCTTCTAAAGGAACCTACTTTGATACTAATTGTTGGATTCAAAATTATACTTGGGGGGGGGGGGGAGGGGGGAGGGGATGAATTAATATAATGAAATTTTTTACTTATTTAAACATTAAAACATCATAAAACATCAATATTAGTCCTGAGTATTAGCTCAATTGGTTGAGTCCCCATTGTTAAAGAACCTTTACTATTGAGAGGTCATGGGTTCAATTCTCCTGACACTCTCGGGGTTAGGTTCCAGGGTTGAGCTGATAAGAATTGATCCCTGTAGGTGGATATCTGTTTGGTACAAATATCTAGTGGATGTATCAATCACTGATCTCTGGGGTCCATGAACCACATAGAAAATAAAAATAAAAAAAAGTGAAACATAAATCTCATAAACTGAACAAGACAAGATATACATGGAAACCCTTATGGGAGAACCAAAAAACTTCTTTATACGAAATATATTATAGGAACCAACCTACCATTACATTAATTCATAGGCACCAACCTACCAGAGGCATCAATCCCCTCTATGACTTTTAGGCACCAACCTACCAGAGGCATCAATCCCCTCTATGAATTTTAGGCACCAACCTATGGGAGACACCAATCCCCTTTATTTCTTTGTAGGAACCAACCTACATGAGACACGTTTCCTGCCCGTTGCTTTATATGCACCACCCTACAAGAGACACCAATATCATGTTCTAATTTCAAGTAGGAACCAACCTACAAGAGAAATCAATCCCATCCACTACTTTGTAGGAACCAACCTACAAGAGACACCAATCCCCTCTACTACTTTGTCGGAAATATCCAACTTCATTGAGTTTCCTTTCTTCTTCACAATTTATGTTAGTTTCTTCTACTTTCACCAAGTCTACTTGTTACTTATACCTTCACCAAGTCTGTTACTCTCTTCTTCCTTTAGGTATACTTCTTGTATCTTCCTTCACCATGTCTACTTTTCCCAAAACTTGTTTCTTTTGGCTTCTTCCCAAGAATAAACTTGTGTGTAATTCCATGTATTCAATTTTCCAAATCTGGTTCTAGAATTTCTACCATAGGAACCTTGAGATATATTCTATGTCTCATCTATATTTCACAGTCTAAAACATATAAAAAATAAAGCTATAGAAAAAAATCCAAGTTGATTTTCTTGAAACATGTTTCAGGAGGATTCGAGAACACTAACTTTCTTAGATCATATCTCTAAAATTACACATTACACAATTCACTAGAGGTGATTTCAACTTTAAAATAAATATTAAAATAATGTAAATAGTTGTGCTTCTAAAATTGTAGGCTTTGTTAGTATGAATCCTTTGTCGAAGTGTACGAAAAAGGACCACTTTAGCTACGCATAACTAATAGCCCTAACAACAAAAGTGGCTGCCAATATCTTCAGATCTGTGGTTAGTTAGACAAGAAAAGAGTTGCAAAATACCAGATCTATGCATGGAAAGACATTAAGCAGTAAAAACAAGGGTTTGCTCCATATACCAATAGATAAGACAAGAACAATTTTTGAAAGAATTTTTGTATTAATGGGGCACCTGTGAGGAAAACCAGAAGGAGTATCCAATTCCCCTCAGTGGGATGGGTTCTTGGAAGTCCTCAGCACTTCAGATCTAAGATTCTTCTCTCTAGTTGATGTAGGAAACCCAATGCAAAGAGTAAAGCTCAAAGGGAGCAAAATGGCAGAAAATGGTGACCAAGTGTATAGATCCAGAGTGATCTAATAGGCAACAAAAGGTGAAGGATGGTAGGAAAAACCCTCCTATTTATAACAAAATATTGGGTCATTCTAGATCTTGTTGCATGGGTTAACCAGATCTAGATCCACTTTTTATGGAATATTTTATTATATTTGTTGGAGGGAAAAGGTATTTGACTTGGGTCAAATCCCTTAATTAGTTAAAAATAAATAAATAAATGATTTATTTATCTTTTTAAGGAAGCGGTTAGAAGATAATCAAATAAATAATGATTTATTTAATTATTTAAGGAAGTGGTTTAAAGATAATTAAATAAATAATGATTTATTTAATTATTTGTGGGTGATTTGGTCATATTTAACAAGGAATATTATCTAAATAAGATTTAAATAATTATTCCTAGAAATTAAAGATAAATAAAGGTTTATATAATTAATTTCTTTGATTTTGGGTTAAACATGACTGGGAATAATAATTAAATTATGGTTTAATTAATTATTCCATGAGGAAAATCAAACAAATGTGGGTTTGTTTAATATTTCCTTTTGGGGTTTCCTGTTTTAACATAGTGAAAGCAGTTTTACTTAGGGTAAAACTAGTCTTACATGGTGTACTTGGGTCCATCTAATGATAATAGGTTAGATGACCAAAAAATGGTGTAACAGATTGCCCCCCAGCGTGCGAGTGTCAGGAGCAAATCGTATGACCGAAGTACGTTGTAAGAACACAATCACTAGACAACAAAAGGGGTGTCGGAGAGAGAAATGTGAGGTAGATAGTGTGCTGAAGGACTAGACCCTGAGGAGACGAGACTCGCAGGTGCAACAAGTCTCTTTTATGAGAGGGTACCTGTGCTGAAGGCGGCGGGGGAGGCATACCTATGCCCGCCGTGACGAAGTACAAAAGAATAGTGTGTCCAGTAAACAAGGGACCGAACCATAGAGTACAGCTGGCATAATCATGAGCCAGATAAAAATACAATGAGGAATCCCACATACATGCTGTGCCTGGGATAACAGCCAGGACTTGTACAATAATATCTGAGTACATGAGATACAAATACAACCCAAATGCTCCCTGCAAACGGGGAAGGGCTCACCAAATCTGACTGATACATGCAAATCGAAGAGGCGCTGCAAGTGGTTATGGCCATCATCATCAAATATCTGGAGCTGCATCGAAGGCTGCAAAGAAGAGGTCATCCGGGCATGTGGGGGGCTACCTGCAGGGCCACCCCCTCATGAGGGTTGAAACATCTCACACATACCCGGGAATCATCAAGAGCTGCTGCTGGATCACTGGACCATCAAGTATACGAATCTCGATCATGCTAAAGGAGCTGGAGAGACAATCAAGCCAAAGGGAAAGGAGATATCCCTTTGTCTGATCCGAGGCACTGAACAAGAGTGGAAGCTGGAACCAAGGTACACCGCCCTCTAGACCTGGCTTCTGGAATAAATGAGCTGATGTCGACAGAAGGAGGTCCACCATAGTTGAGGCAATGAGAGATCCTCAACTAAGGCACGAGAGAAAAGAGTATAGCGATGGACAGACTGACACTAATGATGATAGTAAAGTGGAAAGGACTGAGTAGCTAATGGAAGACTTCCCTTGCTAGAGCATAAAGGGCATGAATGACATGGCAGTGACTGACACAACATCATCAGGGATGGGGGACAGTGGAACTAAAGGTCATAATGCGCGACACAAGAGAGAGACCAATCAATGAAGGATGGAGGGCTATAGTGGGGTACAAAGGGACTCGGTATAGACTCCATGGAGGGAATGATGACTCAACTTGGATGCTCTAAACAAGGGCGACTCGATGGTGCTGACACACAGTAAAGGCCCCAATGGGGGGACCATGGAAACATGAGTACATGATGGGAACTCATGACGAAAATCAACACGAACAAGGACAAGTAAGGGGGCAAGATGGTGCCCCAAGTACAAGTGTCGTAAGTGAGGAAATTCGATTTTTAGAAGGGGTGAAGTGGCCCTTCTTGGACAAAATGTGTCCTGGTGGAGTATTAGATCTCAAAAAACTAACAAATACCCATTTGAGGGCTCGGTGAGAGCTTTCCAACGGTGCAGACGGTTCGTCAAACGGGGCTACGGTGTGGTCACAGCAGTCGAAAGAAGAAACATGGGTTCTCTTTTAAAGGCAGTTTTCCCTCCAAAATCACTCATTTTCTATTGTTGCTGTGGTGAATGTAGAGAGGAGAGAAGGCCCTAAATCTTGCGGCGAACGTAGCGGACAAACCGACCATTGGAATTGCGATCCGTCAGTTGCAGGTAAGAGGTCTAACATTTCTCTTGCATTTTGATGGATTACATTTTCAGTTTAGGGCCCAGGAATCCAGAAACAGCCCCTCCTTCATCTCTACGGTCGGGTCGCACTTTTTGGGGCAAAAAGTGCGACCTAGGACGCAGGTATCAGATCAAAAAGTGCGACCTGGTCCAGAAAAGAGCAGAAAACTGCGACCTGGGAGATGAGGGGGTTTTGGTGCTATTTTATGGCTGGAAGTTGGGTTTTGGTGTTTGGTTATGGTTTTCCCGATCTGTACGCTGACAAAAATGATGTGTTTGTGCAGGTATGGCAGAGTTACGGGTCAACTGGAGAGAGAGAGATCTGGGGACACTACGGATAGAGATCCAGGCGGATCAGGGCGTCCGCCGTGTATTAGCCAGATTTGGGGTTCTCGAGTTTTTGGAGAACCCGTTGATGAGAGTAGGGGAACCGTTACTGGCCCGGATTATCAGTTACTGGGATCCAGATCAGGAAATATTTGTAGTGCAGGGGCACAGGATCGAGCTGACGGTCCAGGACGTGTACTTCCTGACTGGTCTCCCGCCACTGGGGATGGTGGGAAACACACAGCCAGTGTTGCCGCGGGGGCGGCATATCATGGAGTTCGTGGAACGCCATTGTCGACCGGGTCTCCAAGTCAAGGGGACTCGAATACCGATCGGGGATCTAGAGAGGCTAGAAACCCGTGCAGTGGCCGCAGCTGTGCTGCGAATCCTGGGCATCCAGGCTCTCCATCACATCACTGGGGGGCAGATGATGATAGTGGAAATTGTGTTGGGTGGGACCTACTATGGGTGGGCCCAAATGTTGTTGGTGTCGCTAAAGCGACAGTTGTCACTATGCAGGCGGCAGGTGAACCATGACTGCTCATATGGGACTTTGTTGTGTGCCTTCTTCTTTGAGAAGATCCCGACCTTGAAGCCTCGTGTACAACTTCCAGATGGGGGCCCGAGAGAGCCCAGGATGCGCCGTTGGGGACAGCTACTGTGCAGAGGAGGAGGAGGGGCGGTCGGGCGGGTGTTTCGACCGGAGTTTTTTGCCCATTGGGATCAGATGCCATTGTACATAGACGACTATCCCTATAGTGGGATGAGCTACTGTGGAGATCCAGATCTGCCACTTACGCCTGGTCGAGTCTGGGGGCCCGATGGTAAGTGACAGATTGCTATTCTTGTGTGGGCATGTTAAAGTTTTTGAATAGTAATTGATGGGACTGATTCATGTACTTTTGGTATGCAGATATAGCACCGGTAAAACCGGCCGGATATATGGGACGAACAGCAGCATCTGGAGCTACAGGTCCAAGTGGGTCGAGAGCGGCGCAGAATGAGGATGCAGCCGCCCTGATGGAGGACATCCGCCGTAGATGCGAAAGGTTGTTGACCGGAGTATCAGAGCGCGGGTGGCAGGACTTAGACGACCAGTTCATAGAGCCATGTGTTGGTCTACCCTTGGAGTGGCGAGGTGTCATGCGGCGCATGGCGATGGCCGGTCAGGCTATGTGCGATCTACATGCTGCAGGGGCAGAGCCATTGGCCCGGGAGCCTCCAGATAGTGATTAGGGGTGGGGCATGTGGTGCCCCCTATGATGTATGTAGGGGCAGGTGGTGCCCCCAGTTTTGGGTTTTGTTTGTAACATGCTATGGGCATGTCGTATGTATCAGAGTAGATGGACCCTAAACACATGTTTTGCGACACATATTATGGATATGCGTCATTTTTTGATGGTTATTAATGTTATTGTCTTGTATGAAATGTGTGTGATAAATGCCAATCTAGAACATGGTTTGCAATACTATCTACATAGTGATTCTGTTCTCGAGGTACATGGTTGAAAGTTATGGTTTCAAATGCACGTATCAATATTTTCACTCGTAAATAGCGTCTAAACAGCACAGGGTTATGCACACGATAAACACCATTTAGTTGCATTACAAGAAGCAGGGAATCCAAACGAACGTGCAGATGGAGGATGCGATGAAAGAGGGCATCAGCTAATAGGCCACACACTGCATCATATTCGGCCTGATTGTTGGTGGCAGAACCAATGCATACCCCGTTAGAAAGAACAAGGGCATGCAAGGGGGTGAAGATGGCCCAACCTGCCGAGGCTAGATTCCTGGAGTAGCGAATTGCACCATCAGCATAACCGATAAAGGGTGTGGATGGGGGGTCCTGCAGAATGGTGTGACAAGACAATAAATGAGGGGAGGAAAGGAAAGGATGGCAGCGTGAGTGTACAGAAGTCATCAGGCGGCAACCGCAGGAGGGAGTGCAAGGGGCAGGATGACCATGACTCATACAGGGTGGTATATGAGGGCTATCGGAAGCATGGTGAGGACTTGGGCTGTGGAGGTCAACAGAGACACAGGTGGAGTGATCTCGTGTATGGGGAGGAAAAGGGTGATCAAGGGACACAACAGGGGAGGATGCAGATGGGCTAGGCTCCGAGTGTCTCGCAGAGGAGGATAGGTAAAGAATGGTTACAGTAGACTCCGTCATCTGAACATCAGGGGGGGGGAATGTCGATGGGAGCGGGGGGATCCTCAAGCTGACCTGAAGCATACTGCGCGAGGATAGGAGAGGCGGATTGATTTTTTTCAACCTCATACTCTCGGATTACCTCTAAAGAGGCGCGGTAGTGCGTCAGGTGAGGGCAATGGTGAGAGTAATGGCCATGAACGCCGCACAAAGCACAAGGCTTGTTGGTGCGGAGAGTCTTGGGGTTCTTGGTTACGGACGGAGAAGGAATGGGGGCTTCAGGGACCGTAGACTCGGGGAACGCGACTTTAACCATGGGCTGAATATGGGGCAACTCGGGACAAGCATGGGTGGCATGACCGGTGACATCACATAAAGCGCAAGGCTTCGCGGCGGCGGAGGGGCCGGGTCAGTCGTGGTAGTCTTGTCTTTGGGTGCCCCCTTGCGGGCTTTGCCTTTCTTCCCAGGTGCCGTCACAACAGGAGAAGGGTCCTGTGGAGGTGCTGGGGGCACAGAGGCAACGGAGGAAGCTAGGGGGACCGGTTGAACCGGTGCCAAAGCCATATAGGGCTTGGGATGACCAGGAGGGGTGGAGGCTGGGGGATCAAGGTACCAGAAAGGTATGCCCAAGGTCAAGTTAGGGAGAGAGAGGGTGGCCATGACGGGGACAGAATATACTCCGGGAGGGGGAGCTAGGAAAGGGATCTGCCCAGCAGGGTAATGACCAGGAGGGACGGCTTCGAGATGGTTAAGGCCAGGAGGAACCGATCCAGGAGGATAAAGGGGTTAAGGGATACCAGCTATAGGGCTAGGGCCAGAAGGAGGAGGTCCGGCTGGCTGAGATGAATGGCTAGGATCGGGTTGCGGAGGGCGAGGAGGAGGTTGATGACTAGCCGAGGCAGGCCGCTTACGGGCAGCCTGAGACGATTGCATCATGCAAACATTCGATGAGCTGGGATCGGTGACAGGAGGGGGGGGAAGGTTAGGGAAAGTTCCAAGCAGGGAGGAATCTTTGTAAACGCCGGGGGAGACACTGGTCAAGGAATCAACGGTTTGCTTGTTGGCTACAGAAGAGATGGTCGTCTCAGGTGAGGTCTGAGATTTTGGCTCATGATATGTCAACTGGTCAATGGTGACTATCTTTCCATTATGGGGAAAGACATCTTGCAGAAAACCGCGGATGGGACAGCAGACATAGCATAGGTGTAGCTTCGCCCCAATAGAATGTTGTAGTCTAGCGGGGCGTCAATGACTTCGACGTCAACGCAAACAGTCTTACCGGCGAGGGTGATGGGGCAGTTACGAAATAGGCCAATAGGCTGGGAGGTATGACCGTCCCACGCTCGAAGGGTGATCGTGGAAGGGACCAGCTCAGGGGATCCGAGTTGCTTCCAAACCGAAGCGGACATCACACAGGTGGATGCCCCCTCATCAATTATACACCGGGATACAGTGGCGTTCCGGATTTTGACTGGGATTTGGAAAGCGACGGAAGGAGGAAGAGGAGGATGGTTCGATTGAGTGGCGTCAAAAACAATCCTTTGGTCATCGACGGGATCTACAAGTGCCCACGGCGAGATAGTAGAGCCTTCTTTTGGGAAGGGCACGGGCGGGAGGAGCTCCGAGTGTGGAAATGGTGGCGGGGTCACGCGAATCATCTACTATCTTGTATGAATGGGTGACTCGTTTGGGAAAACGACATTTGAGCGTAGTGGGCCCATAGGTATCTTGGTATGGACCTCGGAATTTTGGTTGAGAGGGATATGTAAAGAACCTTGGGTGATGAAAGACACTACGGAGAACTTCAGGGGGAGGCTCGGGGGCAGACTGAGCAGGAGGCTTGGAGTACTGGCGAGACCGAGTTTGAAGGTGAAGATCAACGGACGGGTTAGGATCGGAGTGCATCATAAGGATCTGGTAATCAGAGGAACCAGAAAGGGAAGGGGGGGTGGCTACCTGGCTGTCGGGCGGTTGGGTAGCCACGAATCCTTGCTGAGGGAAAGGATCAGTAAACACAGCTGGCTGGGTAGTGGCCACATTAGGAGGAGCATGAGGGGAGGCGTGTTGTCCACGCAATGTGGCTTGAGACTCCCACATCTGCCGCATCTGGGGTAATAGGGGACAATCGTGGGTGTAATGACCATAAACACCGCAACACGAACAAGGCTTGCTTGTGCGAAGCGGCCTGTCCGGCTTGGGCTGAGTGCCCTGTTGCTGGTTGGCAGTGCTAGGGTCCACACCAGGATTGGGTCCATGGGTACCAGGGGCAGATTGGTTTGGATTGCCTCTCCGTTTTCTTTGAGAAGAAGGGGGATTGTTCGTGCCCTGCTGTGCAAATACTTGCCCTGGAGGGGGCTGTAGGTGCTGGTACTGGGGTTGAGGAGGCAAGGGAGGAGGAAGCGCAGATGCTGGAGGAGCTGTCGCACTAGGCTGCGGATAAGGGTAATGGGTAGGTTGGGCAACATTGAGGTAAGCAGGAGGTTGGGAAAAAGGAGGAGGCATGCCGTATCCTGGATACATGCTACCGGGAGGGGGGAGAGTGCTGGAGGAGCTGGCCCCTCCCTGAGGGGGACCATAGCCCATAGGAGGTTGAGCATATGGATGGGAAAGGGCTCCAACGATACCGTCGGCGGAATGAGATGCCCCCGGGGCGTTAGCGCCACCGGGCCTGGGGAGGTCAGGAAGAACGGTATAAACATAACCAGATTGAGTGTAGATCAGGTCATATTTCAAGGCTATTTGGAGGGCGGCTTCTTCAGTTTGAGGAAAATGAGAGGCGACATCTTTGCTGATGGGAGCGGGAAGGGTGCGAAGGAACCAGTCCATGTAAACCCGATCTTCGAAGGGAGGGGCTCAACATAAGCTCCGTCTTCTTCGCCATTCCTGAACATGGGCGGAAAGGCGTGTTGAAGAGGATTGCTTGAAGGAAGTCAAGAGCTCCGTGCCAGTATCGTTACGGAGAGGGAGCTGGAAGTATGACAAAAAGGCTTGGGCAAGAGTCTCAAAGGTGGTATGGGTAGAGGTGGCTTGTTCGACATACCATTTAGAAGCTTCGCCGGTAAGCATGCGTTGGAACAAACGAAGACGGATGGAGTCATCGGTAATGGAATTGGAGGAACACCACATGTGGAAAGATCGGACATGATTGGTTGGATCTTTGCCATTAAGGCCCTCAAACTTAGGGATATCTGAGGGGAGCTTGGTTGGCATAGCAGGCCAATTAGCATTGTGGTGAATGGGATCATTGATTAACTGATGGAAATCGGGGAGGCTGAGGCCTGCAATGTACGGCAGCACAGGGGTGGCCGGGGTAGTTCCTGTGGCGGTTCTGCTAGTAGTAGGGCCGGGAGAACCTCTAGCGTTAGGCCCTGGACCAGACATAGTGAAGGTGACAGGGGGAGAACCGGGAGGAGAAGGAGGACCCGATGAATCAGGAGAGGAGTCGGAGTGCGGACTCGAAGGTGGACTGGCTCGACGACGGTGGGGCGGAGCAGGTCGATCGACCGAAAACTGAGGATGAAGGCCAAGAAGTCTCCGGGAAAGGCGCCTTGGGAACGCAAAGATGACAGGAAGAAGGAAACTGACAGGGGCAGAAAGGGACAGAATCAATTAAGGTCAAGGGCAGAAAAGGTGTAGTGACAATTGATTTTAGAGTCTTTTCCAGGCGGTGTTAACCAGGCGCTTCTTCGCTTAGGGTCAGTGTGTGGCGTGCGTTAATTTTAATTTTTAAACCCTTTCCGTTTTGAGAGCAAGAAAAAAAAGTGTGCTGCGTAGCTGAAAATAAACCTACAGAGAATAGAATATAATGCTGAAATAACAGAAAAATAACAGCTACTTGTGCATCTATCTAACCCAAGAAGGTGGGTCTCTCAAAACTATTCTGAAAAGAAAGGGAAAAATCTATGTAAAACACACGGAAAAGAGGCCAATAGATCTAAGGTCAAAAGGGACAGGGATCTAAAGGATAAAGCTGCTGAAAAGAGGTGCAGATCACAGCCAAGAGACAGAGGCAAGGTGGCTGGAAAAAGGAAGGAAATCAGCAAAAAACGGAGGGGGCAAGGGGGAGGCCCAGAAAGTAGGTCCAAAAAAAACGACAGGAGGTGATTTGAAAGGAAGAAAGGCTGATTTCAAAGGATCTGAAAGGGAGGTAATAGATCTGGAAAAAAGGAGGCTGAAGCTCTGAAAAACAGACGGCTGAAACAACTTAAAACTCTTCCACAAAAAGTGGAGGGTACTAAAGCCCTAAGGGGCTAGGTTCCCACTTAGATGAGTAAAAACAGATCAGAACTTAGTCAAAACAGGCTGAGACAAAGGCTGGAGGACCCTGACAGGAGCTGCAGCAAAACCCAAAAAAATTGCAGAAAAATCACTGAAAAACTGGTAGGTCGCAGTTTCTGACCTGTTTTCAGTGCAGGTCGCAGAAAAAGGGCAGAAAAGTGCGACCTGGAGGTCTAGGTCGCAGTTTTTGGTCCAAAAAGTGCAACCCCCCGTTCCGGTTGTCTCGGCGGCAGATTTTCAGAAAAGTTGCCGTCTCAGTTGCGGCTGTTGTCGCTTACCTGCGCAATAGGGCCATAAACACACGGAAGTTAGAAATTTTAATGTTTTAGGGTTTTATGTGAGAAAAACAAGATAAAAATAGGAAAAATAAACAGCTGAAAAGAAACCCTAGGGTCTGAAGTAGCTGGATATGCAGGAATATGAAAAACGACAGCGGTCGTAATTTAAAACCCGTGTGGAGTCGCCATTTGTTAGTATGAATCCTTTGTCGAAGTGTAAGAAAAAGGACCACTTTAACTACGCATAACTAATAGCCCTAACAACAAAAGTGGCTGCCAATATCTTCAGATCTGCGGTTAGTTAGACAAGAAAAGAGTTGCAAAATACCAGATCTATGTATGGAAAGACATTAAGCAGAAAAAATAAGGGTTTGCTCCATATACCAATAGACAAGACAAGAACAATATTTGAAAGAATTTTTATATTAATGGGGTACCTGTGAGGAAAACCAGAAGGAGTATCCAATTCCCCTCAGTGGGATGGGTTCTTGGAAGTCCTCAGCACTTCAGATCTAAGATTCTTCTCTCTAGTTGATGTAGAAAACCCAATGCAAAGAGTAGAGCTCAATGGGAGCAAATGGCAGAAAATGGTGACCGAGTGTATAGATCCAGAGTGATCTAATAGGCAACAAAAGGTGAAGAATGGTAGGAAAAACCCTCCTATTTATAACAAAATATTGGGTCATTCTAGATCTTGGTGCATGGGTTAACGAGATCTAGATCCACTTTTTATGGAATATTTTATTATATTTGTTGGAGGGAAAAGGTATTTGACTTGGGTCAAATCCCTTAATTTGTCAAAAATAAATAAATAAATGATTTATTTATCTTTTTTAAGGAAGCGGTTAGAAGATAATCAAATAAATAATGATTTATTTAATTATTTAAGGAAGTGGTTGAAAGATAATTAAATAAATAGTGATTTATTTAATTATTTGTGGGTGATTTGGTCATATTTAACAAGGAATATCATCTAAATAAGGTTTAAATGATTATTCTTAGAAAATAATAAGATAAATAAAGGTTTATCTAATTAATTTCTTTGATTTTGGGTTAAACATGACTGGGAATAATAATTAAATTATGGTTTAATTGATTATTCCATGAGGAAAATCAAACAAATATAGGTTTGTTTAATATTTCCTTTTGGGGTTTCCTGTTTTAACATAGTGAAAGCAATTTTACTTAGGGTAAAATTGGTCTTACATGGTGTACTTGGGTCCATCTAATGATAATAGGTTAGATGACCAAAAAATTGTGTAACACCAATAGAACGACAACTAGAATTGAATATAGAACAGAAAATATTTATAAATATAGCAAGATGAATAAACAGCAAATATGATTCTTGCAAATGATAGAATAGCAGTGCGATTCATTAACGCTCACAACGAATCCGAATTCAATCCAACAATAATCAATTAACTCTGTAATCGCAATGAATTCAAACACAACTTCACACAACAGTAAGCAAAGGTTAGAAATACAAACAGCAGGGTAATTCCACCAGGGTCGGGCCCTTAGCACCAGTGAAACAATGTTGGGTTACTTCATAACTTGAGAGATGAAATGAAACACGTGTTTTATATTAATCGAGCATAAAGTATTACAGAGACCGCTCTCTAAAGCCGAGAGTCAATAAAACACAATATTACAAAAGAAATGTTTTGAATCCAAGAATCTCCGACCCCTTAATCACTAAAGGCGTTGCCTTATATATCAGACTCTGACAGATAATACGAGGAATAAGATGAGGCTTGAACAATGATCCCTCAGGATCGAAGGATCCTGAGGGATTTGCTTCCCTTCTTGTAGTTATCACATGATTCACTTTGATCGAAGCCGAGCTATCCCCTGCCTTTTCTTAGCGATGCATTCGGATTTCCTTGTCTTTGGCAGGATTTGGTCTAATGCTGGAGGAACAGCAGTTGCATTCATCTCAGCCTCACCTTTGGTATAGCTGTTCACTTTGCCTAATTCTTGTTTTTATCAACAAAAATCAATCTTTAGTCATCTTTTTACAATAAACATAAAATTTTCAATTCTATCATAATTCTTGTAATAAATCATCTTTCTAAGGTAAAAAGGATTATGTCTAAAGTTAAAGAATGAGAAAATACATAGTGATTTCATACCTTTTCCACTGATCAACATACCCCCCTGCTTACCCTTTTTCATGTCCTCGTGAAAACTATAGTTCACATGTAGAGCAGTTAAAGAATAAGTCGGATAAGGTTTTTCATCAAAAGGCCTAAAACCATGCATTGCAGCTAATGCTTTGAAGACATGCTCTGTCTGTCCTTCAGGTAGTTCATAAATGGCTTTGTAGTCTGTAGCAGGATACCATGCAATGGGGCCTCGAAACCTACACCCTAGCTATAATGGTCCTTCTTTCAAAATGAGATTACTATAGGAAACCAAGCGGTCTGCAGCTAACCCAAAGTTTTTATAGTTAAATGGTTCTCTATTTTGCACATTCCGATTGGAAATTCCCCATCGGACCTTAGCTGCTATGTAAGCCTGGTTTCTAATAGATAGGAAATAATATATCCCATTCAAGATAAATGATTTATAGACAGGCCCCAATGCTTGGATAAAACTTTCCTTTGTCATCAAATTCTTCTGCCTAGCCCACAGTTGAAATGGGTCCTGAGGTTCACTTCTAACCCACAAATCTAATTCATTTTCCTGCCTTTGAAAAACATTATAGGCTTTAAGCCATTTTAACTGATTAACATCAAAGGAAATAAACACCTGGTATTGGATATCACCCACAAAAGGGATAGGATTTGTCTCACAATCATTTTCCAATATTAGATTATGCAAATAAAACTCACACAAGAGGCGTTGTACCTTTACCGCATACAGTTTGCAGCATGATACAAAGTCATCTATAAATTTTAGCTCTATATATTTTCCTACCCTAACTGCCTTAATCTTTAGCTGTAAATATCTTTCTAATAAAAATAAAGCATAGTTCTTGGCAGGGCATCTACAGGCTAAGACATCAGTGTACAATGAGCAGAGAGTGTCCATTCGATTCTGGGCTAATTTTAATTGATTCATTACCTTTTTAGCCTTCTCCTCTGCCTTTCGACACTTCTCGTGGGCTTCAGCCTCTGCTTCATGGATGGTCTTCATCTGCTGCTGCAATTCTTGATATCTCCTCCTAGGGACAATGTCTTCTTCCAACTTTTCCCTTTCCAATCGAGCCTGTGCCAACTCCTCTTGGAGTATGGCTAATGTAGGGTCACTAAAAGTATTCTGACTACTAGCTTGCATGTTTTCACTTGAAGCGGGTCCCTCTGGAATAGTTTGTGCCAGAACAGCTGTTTGTTGTTTCGTATCTCCATGCTCAGCCATAGCTTCTGCAACTTGGGGGTTCATCTTAGCGGCCACTTTTCTCTTTTTCGAAGTTCGCTTGGTGGTTATCCTTCTTCTCTTGGGGGCTCGCTTAGGAATTTTTTTCATTCTAAGAACCTAATGGTTTTCCTGAGTTGTTCCATGAGTCTCTGAAGCTTCATTTGTTCCCTCCAAAGCTTTTCAATCTCAGTTACTTTCTTCCTTTTTCTTAATGGAATGGTTGTTCCTTTTTCTGGACCTGTTTGCTCAACAGGGTTTTGGTCCTCATCAGTCGTGCCTTCAATTGGGTTCTCTTCTTGGTTTTCTTATTGGGGTTATTCTTCAATATTCATATGCCCTTAGCTAAATTATTCGGGGATTATACCCTCAATTGACTCTGCAATCCCCTGAGAATTTTCAGGTTGGGATATTGCTTCAGTGTTCTCCTTTTCTTGTTCATGCTTTTCAGGGGAAGCAACCCTAGCTGACACTATCACTTCGTTAGGGTTTGTTGTTTCATCCAGCATTTCTTCATCTATTTCTTTGTTGACAGCGGAGTGCTCCTGCAACTGATTGATATCAATGTTAAGGTCCAAAGGGTTGTGAGGCTACACATAGTCACTCATATTGGCCAGAATTTGGGCCAATTGGTCTTCCCGTAAAGGGCTTCGTGGTAAACTTGCAGTAGTATTTTCGGGAGGGTCTGTTCCTTCTTTTTCACTGTTGTGATTATCTTCATCCTCCTCACAGGTATGATAGCTACCTTCTTCCTCATCTGAATATCGAATTTCTCCCTCAATTTCCTCTTCTTCATTATTTCCTTCTTCTGCACTAGTTTGTTTCTCACCACTGGTGTGGTGGCTCATTTCTTCTTCATCCGAATAGTGAATTTCTCCCTCAATTTCCTCTTCTTCATCAGTACAAGGACTTCCTCCTTCCAATTGTGGAGGTTTTTCATCCTCCAAGCTGGGAAATTACAAGGGCTGGCTACTGCTACCCGGAAGTCCTTCTATCATTCCCCTACTTCGTTTTGAATGGAGGGATTGTCTGCGAGTTGATGGCTCAGCTGTTAAGCTGGCCATTCTCTTCCATTTCGGGGCAGGTAAAGCTAACCCTCCATCAATGGAGAATATCAACTCTTCCCAGTTTTTCTGTTTTTGGGCGAGACTACAACTTGCTATTAATCTAATTAGGCAATGGTGGCTGACCACCATGTCTGCGTGCTGAGATTTTCTTATACTACGGGAAATATCATGCAGTAAGGAATTTTAAAATGCAGGAAAATTTACAGTTCATTTCTGCTTTAATACTGCCAATAACTTAAGGTGGCGAGGTCTTCCCACGTCTCTCCTTCCGTCGCATGTTATATAGGCCTGCACTATCTTGGCCAATTTCGTCCATGGTTCTCCCAATGATGCTAGCTGAACTCCTTTGCCTTTGACAACCAATGTCTGTCCGTCATCTTGAAAAATCTTCATGGCTTCTTGAAGCCTGACCTTCTTCTGAGTCCATATAGTTCCTTGCACTGGTATACCAGACACCTCTGCAATTATTTCATCGGTTACAGCTATCTGTCTTCCTCTAACCATGGATTATCCTTCTTGCAAGTTCTGTAAAAACTCGGTGGCCACTATTTCATGGGGTTGTTGCATCCTAGTGAAATATGTAATCCATCCCAATTTTTCCAAAATCTCTCGTGCAACATCAGAAACAACTAGCACTTGTGGCTCACTACGTATTGGTCGTCCTCCCATCGTCTCTGCATACTGTTACTTCTTTCCAAACACACAGTGATTGTAATGGAATAGCACAGCACGGTGAATTGGAATAATATCGTTAGATTTTTTTTATTCCCTGGAATGTAGGGATTTGGTTCACATACAGGTAAATAAATATCAGGATTTGATCTGCATGCAGACATCCGCCCCCCCCCCCCCCTGAAGGATGATAGGTCGTCCTTGACCGTCAAATAAGAGAGGCAAGTGCTGCGCAGCAGTTGTACAGCAGGAAAAAGCAGGCATAATTATGATACATTCAATCAAATTATAGCATTTACTGAAATCAATGCGTGTGATAAATCATAAATAGATATAGAAACGTTTGTAATAATTCAAAGATAAGGATAAGGGACAGCTTAAGATAAACATAAGTACAGATGCGTTTATTACCCACTCAAACTAATGTGATCGATTTATGATGATTTTCATGTATAATAGGTTCAAAATAAAAGGTTAAGGATTCATACTTTCATTTGATATTTAAATAGAGATATAGGAAAAAGGGTTTAATATTACTATTGATGTGTATAAATGTGACTCCAATACCATCAGTAGAGCTCTGTTGCCCACAGGTGTCCATAACCTTGACAAAGTTTCTTTCTCACCCTTGGAACCATTGTCCTTTATTTATACTGAGGAAGTGCTTGTTAAATGTCATAACGGAGGCCATTGTGCTGGCTTGGTGACCAGATAAATCGCAATGCCATTCACAGGGAAGAAGTGAAAAGTGGGCAAGCCGGCTCGTGATGAGACCTCCTGTTCCAAGGACTTATTAATTTTTTCAATTGTCCATTGGACCATATCCCTGGTTTGGTGGCCATGATGGGAATGGCACTTCACTTGCTTCTTTATGATCATGGTAGGCTGGTTGTTGATGAGAGCCCCTATCCTCCATCTGCCAAATCATAAAATTATTAGTGAAATATGTAAATATTTTTCTTTTTCATATAGTGCTTTCCTACTTATACATAAAGGATGGCTCAGCACTCCTTAAGAGTAGGGATGGTGGAAGAAGTCTGAACATATCAATAGAAAATAATATGCCCTTATTCCTACTCCATAAGTAAAAATCAAAGAAAGTTATAAAATATGGGAAAGAACCAACATGATAAGGATAATCGATCATATTAATTCAGTGGTAGTAAGACAACAAAATCATGTTATTGATTATGTCCCTTTTTCCTATTTCTTATCATTACCAAACAATTTTCTTAAAAATAACGATTTATTTTGATTTGCTGATTATCGTAAGCTTTAATTTGTATGATTGTATATGAATAGTATTTTTGCCTTTAGAAGAGTCATCAAAAATCCTCAAAATGCTGATCTAAAACAAAAAAACAATCCACTCAAAAGGTGTTGTTCCTTTAAAAAGAACAACAGAAACAATCTGTGAAAATGTTGTTCCTTCTGAAAGGAACATCAAAAATCTGCGAAACTATTGTTCCTTTCAAAAGGAACAGCAGAAATGTTGTTCCTTTAGAAAGGAACAGTAAAAACTCAAAATAAACGAAATAAACAGAGTTTTGAAAAAAACAAATTCCATGAAACAAACAATCAAAATAAATGAGCAATCTTTATGTACAAAATTTTAAAACAGAAATGATTTAATAAATGGGTGCCGAGGAGGAGTTATCCCCTTTAGTCGAATTTTCATGGTAGAATCTTCCCGTAATTGTTGGTAGAATGATTCTCGAGTAAATTTTTTATGATACAATCGTACTCGATGACCGTTTACTTTGAAGGAATGTCCAGATCCATCAATGGTGGTTAATGTAATAGTGCCATTGTCATGCACTTTTTTTATTTCATAAGGCTCGAGCCATTGTGTCTGGATTTTCCCTGGAAAATCCTGAAACCTAGAATCATATAGGAGTACCCATTCTCCTTCATGGAAGATCTTTTCTTTGATGAGGACGTCATGCCATTTTGCTCTCTATTGTTGAATTAACGCTGTGTGCTGAAGAGCAGAGAGCCTAATTTCATCTAACTCATTAATTTGCTGCAGCCTTTTGGCCTAGGCTTCATTTAAATCTAGACCCACCTTTTGGGTTGTTCTTAATGTCTGAATTTCAAACTCTATTGGAAATATGGGCTCTTTTCCAAATACCAATTGATATGGTGAATATCCTGTAGTGGGTCTCCGCATTGTTCGGTATGCCCACAATGCTTCTAGAAATCTGTACGCCCAATCACGTCTGTGTGAGGCAACAGTTTTTGTTAATATAGATTCAATCACTTTGTTCATGCTCTCTACTTGGCCATTTTCCTGTGGGTGGTATGGGGTTGTAATCTTGTGCTGAATGTGGTAATTTTGTAGTGTTTTAGCGAGTTTATTACCTACAAACTGCATTTCTCCATCTGTGATTATGTCCCTTGGGAGGCCATATCGCACAAATATTTGGAAAATAAATTTTATTACGAGTCCTCTGTAGCTTTTGAAAGTGCCTCTACTTCGACCCATTTAGTAACATACTCGGTTGCAACTAGGATGTATTTTTTTTGGTTTGATGGGGGGCTAATAGGGCTAACAAAATAGAGTTCCCAGCGTTCAAACGGTTCAATTACTAGTTGAGGGTTCAAAGGCATTTCATCAGACTACCCAGGGTGACCTACCCTTTGGAAACTATCACAGGCCTGCATAATTTTTTTGGCATCTTTAAAGATGGTAAACCAATAATAGCCTGTTCATAAAACCTTATGGGTAGTTCTACGATCTGCAAAATTCCTGCCACACTGTCCATCATGGCATGCTTTCAAAATATCAAATACCTCTTCCTCCCGGATGCATATCCTTATTTGCATATATGCCCCCGTGTGAAATAGGTAGCCCCCAATCCAAGAGAATCGGGTACTACGCTATATTATCTGCTTTCGTTCATTAAGGGATAGATGTTTAGGTAGTTTACCTATTGCCAAATAATTTTCTATATCATCATACCATGGGGTTCTGACAGTAACAGCGAACAAATTTTCATCTGGAAAGTGGTCTTCGACTGCCTCTGTATCTGTTGGCTTTGGCATTCTTGATAGAAAATCAGCTACATGGTTCTCTTTTCCAGGCCAATCTTTGATTGTAATGTCGAATTCCTGTAGTAAAATCAACCATATTGTCACTCTTCCATTTGTAACAGGTTTATTTGCTAAAAATTTAATGGCAGAGTGATCAGTATATAGTACTACAGGATACCTAGTTATATAATGTCTAAACTTATTTACAACATGTACTATAGCTAAAAGTTCCTTCTCATTCATAGTATAGTTTAATTCAGCAGGGGATAGATTTTTGCTAATGTAATAGATTGCATATGGTTTCTTGTCTTCCTCCTACCCAAGCACTGCTCCAATTGCTGTGTCTGAGGCATCAGATGAAATTTGGAATGGAAAATTCCAATTTGGGCCCCTCAGCACTGGGGCTGTTGAAACAAGCTTCTTCAGATCGTTGAAGGCATTGTCACATTTATATGTCCAAATAAAATCAACATTTCTAGTTAGTGCATATAAAGGTGCAACTATTTGAGAATAATGTTCTATAAATCTCCTATAATAACCAGAAAATCCAAGAAAGCTACGTACCTCTGTTTGTGTGGTGGGTGTGGGTATTAACAAAATTATCTGAATTTTAGTTGGGTCCACCTGAATTTCAGCTGTTGAAATATAGTGCCCTAAGATAACTCCTTCGGTCATCATCATATGACACTTTTCATCCATATATACTTCAAGCCCTTAATTTATTAGGTCTGCAAAGATGCTGAGAATGGCCCTTTGGAATGTAGCACAGGCATTGCATAGGCCAAAAGGTAAGACTCGGTAGGCAAATGTCCCCCATGGACAGGTAAAAGTAGTTTTGTCTTGGTCTTCAGGGGCGATATGGATTTGATTGTACCCACTGAAGCCATCGAGGAAGGAAAATAATTTCTTTCCTACCAATGTGTCTAATACCTTGTCAACGAAAGGAAGGGGAAAGTGATCTTTCTGGGTTGCCTTGTTAAGTTCACGGTAATCTACACATATTCTCCACTTTCCATTCTTCTTTGGTACCACTACTAATGGAGAGACCCACTTGCTATCAGATATTGGGTAGATGAAATTAACATCCAATAGCTTTTGTAATTCAACTTTCACAATATCTTTAAGGTGAGGGTTTAGTATTCTTTGGGGTTGGCGAATGGGTCTCGCATCTTTTTCAATATAGATGTGGTGTGTACACAATTGGGGGTCAATTCCTTTCATGTCTGGGTAATCCCATGCAAAGGCTGCTTTGTATTTCTGCAATAGTTGGACCAACTTCTCTTCTTATTCAACAGTCATATTTTTGTTAATGTTTAGAGTTTTTCTCGGCTCAACTTCTAAAATCTTACTATTGTACACAAAAGTAGTGGGTATTACTTGATCAAGAATGTCTTTCAGAGGATCTTCTTCTTCCTTATTATCAAATGTTGCCTTGATCATGTGACATTGTAGATGGGATCTGATTTGTGGTTTATTAATAAAACTATTGATGATATCATCCTCT
This sequence comes from Pinus albicaulis, assembly GCA_034641835.2. Classification (NCBI taxonomy): domain Eukaryota; kingdom Viridiplantae; phylum Streptophyta; class Pinopsida; order Pinales; family Pinaceae; genus Pinus; species Pinus albicaulis. The sequence goes on along the minus strand of JAXQQM020074359.1, from coordinate 3,120 downwards.
GTTTGATCTTTAAAATCAAGAGCATTTTCTATAGTTAGAGGTGATCTCATATTTTCCATAAGATATGATACAGGTTGTTTTCTTGTTTTGATTATTGATAGACTTGGCTGGGCTGGGGGATATAAAGCTAAATTCTTGACATAGTTTCCCCTTGTTATTGTCATGTTGCCTTGTCGGCATCCAATATAAGCATCGACAGTTGCCAACCAAGGTCTACCTAAGATTAACGGGTGTCCTTCTAGCTGATTCTTTGGATTGATAACCAGGAAGTCAGCAGGGTATTCCCAGGAATCTACAAATACCATTACATCTTGTAGTGTACCTTCTGCTTTGACTACCGATCGGTTAGCCAATTCCAATAAGGTTGTTGTTGGTTCTAGCGATGTAATGCCAAGTTTTTGACAGGTGGTGGTTGTTAGGATATTGATTGCTGCTCCCAAATCAACTAAGGCATTTGGAAACAATTGCCCATGGATTTGCACTGTCACTATAGGATTTCCTGGGTCTTCATATTTTACGGGTGTTTCCATTCCTGATAATAAGTCAGATAAAGTACCGACTATTTGGACAGTTGGATTGGTGGTTGTTCTCCTCTTTGGCTTTTTTATGCATAACTCCTTAATGGTTTTTTCATATATAGGGGAATGGCTTTCATAGGTGCATTGACTGCAGTATCTACTATAGGATATTGCAACGTAGAGGTTTGCTGGGGTGTCTGCTGGTTCTGGGCCATTTGGTCCAAGATGTGCCAATATGATTCTGGGATCTCAAGGGAATTCCTAGGCTGACTAGAAGGAGCAGGAATGGCCTTGAAAACACTTCCCTGGTATGAATAATAAGTATTCCTTGTTGACGTACTGTTTGAGGTGATTGAGGACCTTGGTTTTGAATGAGTTTAACAACACTTCCCTTATCTGGACTGCTTACTGTTTGGACTATTTCAATAGGAGATTTTGGTTCTTCTGTTTCTCCTGTTTCCCCTTCTCCTTCACGGAGATTACTAGAGTTCCCTTCTTGAGGGGAAATTAGGCAGGGATTCTCAATTTCTTGGGAATCTTTCTCAATTCCCACTGTTTGACTATGTATCTCAGCAAAGGCTTCCGATAGTGACTCTGTGGCTTGAAGGGAACTAGTAGGCTGTCTAGAGATAACTTTCATAGGTCCTAATGATGGCTAAGATTCAGTCCTTTTAAGGATTTCGTCAATAAAATTTGTCCGCCCAAGGGTCACCGGTCCCTTAGGTTTTTCAATTTTAGGAGGAATTTTGTTTTGCTTAGTTGGTTTATTCATTCAAGAAAACAAGCCTTCATTCCTACCTAAAGAAAGAGGCTTACCTAATTCTGCTGTGAAGTGGGCTATGAGCAAGTGTGTTTCTTGCCCGGTGTCCAGGTTCTTACCTTCCGTCTTTAATACCCAATTCTTCGCAAGTAGAAGAAAATAAATTGTGCATCACTCTTTCGAAATGGCATACACTCTCCTCGGCAACGGCGCCAAAATGTTGGAGCATAAAAAGGTATCTTTTAAACACCTAATTAGCCTACATTAATTATCAATCCGGGAGCGAATTTTTATTTCAAGAGTGTACTCTGTCTGAGGCTGCAATTAACTAAGAGTAATGCTATGAAGATGTAGTACAGTATTCTAGATACAAGAGTAAACAGATGCTTGTAAAGAAATCTAATTACAGTAACATAAATGGAAATGCTCTGAAATCTTAACTACATCAATCTGCAAAACATCAATCAGGGATACAATAGCAATAACTCATTCCCTTAGAAATCGATGCAACTGAAAACACACTGAGACAAGATAACCAATCTGGGAACTTGGAAGTAGTAACCAATGTCCTCTACAGTTGGTGGTCCTGTTCTTTAAGCAATCAAAATGAAATCAAACTTGAACTACTTGCTGATGAAAATAACTGAAAGGAACTTCTTCTAATAATAGAAGTTGGAAAGGAACAACAACTTGTAATTCCTATGTGTACACAACAATTGTAAACAACCTATCTGCTAATCTGAATCTACAAATCAGAAATGAAAAATAAACAGGAATGGAACAACAAACATGAATTGAACAACAATTCTAAACTTAACGCAATCAGGCAACTAATATTAATACTTTAGCCCTGTTGACAGCCAATACTACGCAATAGTCAATCATAAAGAATCATAAACCAATATAACAACAACTAGAATTAAGTATAGAACAACAAAGCTTTATAAAGATAGCAAGATAAATAAAACATCAAATACGATTCTTGAAAATGATAGAATAGCAATGAAATTTGTTAACGCTCACGACAAATCCGAACTCAATCCAATCAACAATCAATCAACTCTGTAATCGTAATGAATTTAAACACAAATTCACACAACAGTAAGCAAAGGTTAGAAATACAAACAATAGGGTAATTCCACCAGGGCCGGGCCCTTAGCACTAGTGAAACACTGCTGGGTTACTTCAGAACTTGAGAGATGAAATGAAACGCATTGTTTATATTAATCGAGCATAGAGTATTACAGAGATCGCTATCTAAAGCCGAGAGTCAATAAAACACAATATTACAAAAAAATGTTTTGAATACAAGAATCTCTGATTCTCCTAATCACTAAAGGCATTGCCTTATATATTAGACTCTGATGGAAAAGACGAGGAATAAGATGAGGCTTGAACAGTGATCCCTCAGGATCAAAGGATCCTGAGGGATTCACTTCCCTTATTTTAGTTATCACATGATTTACTTTGACCGAAGTCAAGCTGTCCCATGCCTTTTCTTAGTGATGCATTTGGATTTCCTTGTCTTTGGCAGGATTTGGTCTAATGCTGGAGGAACAACAGTTGCATTCAGCTCAGCCTCGCCTTTGGTATAGCTGTTCACCTCGCCTAATTCATGTTTTTATCAACAAAAAACAATCTTTAGTCATGTTTTTACAATGAACATAAATCTTTACAATTCTACCATAATTCCTGTAATAAATCATCTTTCTAAGATAAAAAGGATTATGTCTAAAGTAAAAGAATGAGAAAATACACAGTGATTTCATACCTTTCCCTTTGCTTAACACCTCCCATGTCTATGGCCCGAGTCCAATCCTAGGAGTACAAGATAGGGGTCTG
>JAXQQM020078087.1:0-146389 GCA_034641835.2 Pinus albicaulis | reverse complement strand
ATGGAATAGCAAAGCAAATAAAGGATTGAACAACAATTCTGAAATAGAACAGCAAGTCTAAAATGGAACAGCAATTGAATAACTAAGTCCCGCAGGTTGTAACCAAACTTAATCTATTAACTCAAATGCATTCTTTGCAATCAAATAACATTCTTTCACTCTAAAAGCAATTCACACAAATCACACTAATGGAACAGCAATAACTATTAATGAATTATGGAACAGTACTGATAAATCAGAAACGCGCACAACACGAACGTTTAGTATAACAGCTCTGTAACAAAACAGTAAGAACATGCAATTAACTCTTGAAAGGATTAATAACTTGATGCGGAGTCAACACACGATTCTATCTGTAAAAAACCTCAATGATTCAATCTTTAACAAAGCATGTAATATGAACTTATAAAGCATATCAAATTACCAAATAACAATGATAAACAAACCACACAAAAGTCAAGTCGTAATGGTACAGAAGCAAGTGTCCTTCGGGGCCGGGCCCTTAGCCTCCAAGGATACACCGCTTTAAGTTAATCCAGACGCAGAGATGAAATAATCACCAAGCTTTTATTAATGCATCGGTCAAAAATACATTGAACCAGTTCTCAACGAGACTCAATAATCAAAGTTGATGTTTTACAGAAAATTACATAAAAGCGTATCCTATCTATCAAGCTAACAGTGTTGTCCCTTTATATAAAGGTGATGGCGGAGATGTCCAAGTAACATGATAAATAAAGCAGCGATCCCTCAGGATCGAAGATCCTGAGGGATTCGCCAAACTGTTAATTCTTCATCCTTTCCTTTCTTTGGCGCCGAGCTGGTGTCTTCTCCTTCTTTTCCGAGCCGATTTGCTGTAATCTATTTAGCCTTGTTTGCATTCGGTTCTCGTTCAGAGGGACAGCAGTTATCTCGACTTTGTCCTTTCCTTTGGAACGGAAATTCCTCGTTTTCTCCTTTTCCTGTACAGAAAATAACCATTATCAGTGGCTAAGTCTTGCATATCAATTCTCACATGTTTTGTTATGGTTCCTTATTACTTTCCAAATTCATGATACAAAAAGGTTCACAAATTCTATTAAAAAGCCACTGAAATAGTCATCAAAAGCATATCATTCTAAAGGCGAATTACACAAATCATATTAATAGAACAGCAATAACGATTAATGAATTATGGAACAATACGGATTCAGTAGAAACGCACACAACACAAATGTTAATATAACAGCTCTGTAACATAACAGTAAGGATATGTGATTAACTCTTGAAAGGAATAATAACGCAATGCGGAGTTAACACACAAGTCTAGCTGTAGAAACTTCAATGATTCAAACTTGAACAGAGCATGTAATATGAACTTGTAAAGCATATCAAATAATCGAATAGCAATAATAAACAAACCACACAGAAACGAAGCTGTAATGGTACAGAAGCAAGTGTCCTTCGGGGCCGGGCCCTTAGCCTCCAAGGATGCACCGCTTTAAGTTAACGCAGACGCGAAGATGGAATAATCACCAGGCTTTCATTAATACATTGATCAAAAATACATCGAACCAGTTCTCAACAAAGCTTAATAACCAAATCTGATGTTTTACAGAAGATTACATAAAACGTATCTTATCTCGCCATCCCCTAAACTAACAGTGCTGTCTCTTTTTATAAGGACGATGGCAGAGATGTCCAAGCAGCTAGATAAATAAAGCAGCGATCCCTCGGGATCTTCGATCCTGAGGGATTCGCCAAACAGTTAACTCTTCATCCTGTCTTTGCTATTGCGCTGAGCTGGTGTCCTCTCCTTCTTGCCCGAGCCGATTCACTTTGATCTTGTTTCCCTATGTTTGCGTTCGGTTCTCATCCAGAGGGACAGCAGTTATCTCCACTTAGTTCTTATCTTTAGAGCGACAACTCTTCGTTTTCTTCTTTCCCTGTATAGAAAATAACCATTATCAGTGGCTAAGTTATACACATCGATTCTCACATGTTTTGTGATAGTTTCTTATGACTTTCCAAATCCATGATACAAAAGGTTCACAAATTGTATTAAAAAGTCATTAAAGTAATCATCAAAATCATACCTTTTCAGTACTCCACACACCCCCCTGCTTACCTTGTTTCATGTCCTCATGAAAACATTGTAGTTGACATGTAATGCAGTGAGAGAGTATGTTGGAGAAGGAGTTTCATGCGGAGGCCTACAACCATGTTGAGTGATTAAATAATCAAAGAACTGACCTGCTTGCCCCTCAGGCATATCATACAGGGCCTGGTATCCATGTGCAGGATGCCAAATAATTGGAGCGTGAAATCTACACCCTAACCAAGATGACCCTGCTTTCAGAAGGCTCTGGCCATAGAAATTCAAACGGTCAGCGGCTAACTCAAAGTTCTCATACTTAAATGGTTCTCTGAGCTGGATGTGTGGATCAGAGATTCGATATCGAAATTTGGCTGCATTAATGGCCAAGTCTTTGATGAAAAAGAAATACTCTAAACCCTCTTGAATGAGTGCCTCATGCATAGGCCCTAATGTTATAATGACACCTGGAGTCCTTATGTGGTTTATATGAGCTGTCCATAACTGTACTGGGTTCCTAGGCTCAGCCCTAACTCTTAAATCTAGACCATTTTCTTGACTCTGGAAGGTATCATAGGCTTTCAGCCACTTAATCTGATTAGCCCCGAATGAAATGAATGCTTGGAATTGAATATCACCAATGGAGGGACCAGGGTGCAATTCAGTCTCCTGACTTAGCACAAGGTCGTGTAAATAAAGTTCACACAACAATCTCTGGACTTTCACTCCATAATGTTTACAACAGTCTATAAAATCATTGACATTGTTGATCTGTATAGGGTGCCTGCCTTAACAGCTTTTATTTGTAATTGTAAATATCGTTCTAATAGAAACAGAGCATAGTTTTTAGCAGGGGCCCTACATGCTAAAACATTATTATATAAAGAACACAAGTCATTCATCTGTTTGATAGTAGTATCTAGTTTACAAGTTACCTGTGTGACTTCCTCTTGTTCCTTCATCCATCCTTCAAAAACCTGTCTTTTAGATTGACTGACATCCCTTAGTTGCTGCTGCAACTCTTCATATTTTTCTAGGGGAACCGTTTGCTCTTTAAGTTGCTCCATTTCTTGCCGTGCTTATTTCACCATCTTGTACAAGGTTTTTGTCTTTGGATCTTTCCTCCATGCATCAGTGGAGGCCGGGAGTTTTACCTGAACCTTTTTGTTACGCTGTTTGGAGTTCAGGACCCTGATTACCCCTGAGGGTGGTGCCTCCGTCTGAACTTGCTTATCATCCTTTTCTATCTTAATCGGAACGGCAGCTGGATCCTCAGAGTCTTGGAAAACAGGCTGTTTGTTGGCCCTCTTTTTCCTCTTTACCTTCTGGTTCTTTTTCAAAATCCTTATTTGTTGCCTGAGCTGGGTTATTGTGTTTAACAGTTTAGTCCGTTCCTTTCTCAACTTCTTGATTTCCATTGATTCCTTTGAAGGAACGGCAGTCCGTCGATGGTGGACTGGATCATGACCAGTTGCTAACTCTTCCTCCTGGGGTTCTTCCTCACTGCTCTGCTCCGGCTGTTCTGGTGTATGCACCTCAACTGGTTCTGATTCTTCCTCCTGGGGTTCTTCCTCTAGATTTTCCTCTTGTGACATGGGAACAGATTGTTCCCGTTCAGTATCTTCTTCCTCTTCATCATGCATAGGCATGTTCTCTTCTTGAAATTGGTCGTGGGGATTCTTTGAGCTAGAAGGTTGACCGTATTTACTCATATTGGCTAGGATGGCGGCCAAGTCATCTTCTCTTAGTAGGTCTTGTAATGGACTATTCCCCTGCTGTCCCCTTTCTTCCTCCTGTTCAGTTTCTGCTTCTTTTTCTGTTCCCGAATGCTCGGGTACTTCTTCTTTGGGTTGCTCATCTTCAATTATTACTGGTTGGCTGGTGCTTCCCTGAAGCTGTTCCAGCCTTCCCCTTATTCGAGCCAACCGGGCTGACTTTCTGGGTTTATTTATGCTTCCTCTCATCTGAGCTAACCGAGCTGATTTCCTGGGTTCCTCTGGTTGCTCGGGTGAATCAACTACATGCTTTCGCTTTGCGGGTTCTTAGTGTGTCTCTGGTTGTTGTGATGTACTAGCAACATTTTCTCTGCGTTTTGCCGGTTGTTCTGGTGGGTTTATAGAATGTCTACGTTTCGGGGATGGTTCTGTCGATCCCCCTTCAATCAGTGAAATGAGTCTTTCCCAGCTGCTCTGCTGTTGGGTAAGACTATAACTAACAACAAGTCGGATTAACCCGTGGTGACTAACAATTGCCTCTACGTGCTGTGCCCTTTTCATACTTTGTGCAGCATCATGCAATAACGAGTTTAAGAGTGCCGGTAAATTCACAGAGCATTTCTGTTTTAGAACAACTAAAAGTTTAAGGTGTCGTGGTCTTACCACGTCTTTTCTTCCTTCGCAAGTAATGTAGCTCTGTACTATTCTTGCTAGCTCTGTCCAGGGTTCGCCTAGGGTCGCTGGCAGAATTCCCTTCCCTTTGATTGTCAAATGCTGGCCTTCATTCTGGAAGATGTCGATGACCTTCTGTAATCGTTCCTTTTTGAATGTCCATACCGGTCCAGTAGCTGGTAGTCCTGAGACTTCTGCAATTATGGCATCAGTGACCGCTATTCGTTTCCCTCTTACTATGGAGTAGTCATCTTGTAAATTCTGCAAGAACTCCATTGCTATTGTCTCATTACCCTCTTGTAAGCGATTGAAATAGTTTAACCATCCTGCTCTTTCCAGGATTTCTCGGGCAGCAGCAGAGATCGTTAGCTGTTGAGGCTCACTACGAATTGCCTTTCCCCCCATGATTTCGCTGTGATTTCTAAATGGAACAGCAAAAAAACGTTGTCGGTTTGAAACACAGAGAGCAAGGTTTCGCAAAAGAAAACACAGAGTATGCAATAGTGCAGCAAAAACAACTTGTGCGAAAAGATAAAAATAAAAATCTTCCATGCCGTGAAACCATGCCAAATCGTCGTGAACCAGATTTTCCGAATGATGAACTGACACGTAATACAGGGAATGATGAGGTTAACCTCCCCCCCCCTCAGTGTGATAGGCTGTCCCAGCCGGCAAATAATGGAGCGGCACCCAGTCTGTAATCAAGTCAGAAAGGAACAACATGTGAATTTATGCCATGTTGAGAGAGGACAACAGATTACCGAAATCGAGGCGGAGGATGGATCGCGTGTTATGATTTGAGGCTGCTGTGTTATGATTTGAGGCTGATGGATAGGCATGTATCGTACTCGCCAATCTTAAGCGGTCATGGTCACCTCCGTTGCCATGATTGGCAATGATAAATATTCATGCGGTGTATAAATCAGGAAATAACATATAATTAGTGCCTAGGATATGAAAACAAAAGAGTGTTAATATCTTACCTATTGGTGTAAGCAAGGTGACTTCGATACCATTAACATTACTCTGCTGCCAACAGGTGTCCATAACCTTGGCAGAGTTGTTTTTCACCCTTGGAACCATGATCCTGTGTGTATACTTAGGAATGTTATTATGTCGGAATGTAGACCATTATGCTGGCTTGGTGACCAGTTAACCATAATGCCATTCACGAGGAAAGAGCGAAACGTGGGCAGGCCGGCTCGTGATGAGACCTCCTGTTCCAAGGTTTGTTTATTTTGATACACCTTTTGGACCATATCCCTGGTGTGGTGGCCAGAATGGGAATGCCACTTCACTTCCATCCTCATGATCATGGTAGGCTAGCTCTCGATGAGACCCCCTATCCTGCATTTGACATTTGACATGCTTTTTCTTTTTCCTTATTTATACACAAAGGGTGGTTCAGCACTCCTTAAGAGTAGGAATGGTGGAAGAAGTCTTATTATCTCAATAGGAAGATATAAACTCTTTGCTCTTATTCCCAAGTACTAATAAAAAGATTTTTAAGGGAATCGGCATGATAAAGATAACCAATCAGGGCAAAATTAGTAAAACCATGTCACAAAAGGTAAGAAATAAGTATGTCCTTCCATCTGTCCTCTTATTAATGCAGAGCCTTATAGATATAGCGATTTATGATTTGCAGATTTTCGGTATGCTGTGGTTTTATATTTCATCGCACAAATACATAGCTGAAGCTTGAAGACTAGAAAGAAGACGGGAAAAAGCATCCTCAATTTAAATCAGCAAAGAGATCAAAAGTATGCAGATGGTGTTCCATTGAAAAAGCAACAACGATGGATAATAGAAAAAGGAACAAAACTGCAAATGCCGTTCCTTTTGGGAAAAGGAACGGCAATCATACTAAACACTCAATATGCCATTTCGTTGAAAAATTCAACACAGAAATAAAAGAACGCTGTTTCTTTGAAGGAAAAGGAACAATGGTAACCAAAAAGGAACAACGATAGACGTAACAATATCGTTCTTCTGAAAAAGGAACAGCAGAGATCCGAATGCTGTTCCTTTAGAAAAGGAACAGCAGAACAAGCAAAACCAAAATAAAAAAAAACATACATATGCTATTAGAAGAGCAAAAATCAAACTTTGTGGAAGAAAAAGGAACAGCAAAATGACAAGAATTTATTCAAATCAAACTTATGTACAAGAATCACTCAAAATCAAAAACTTTATGTACAATTTGCAAAAAGAAATAGACCCTTAATGAATTACAGGTGAGGAAGATTTCTCTTCTTCTCCTAAGATCTCCAGATCAGTATCTCGGCGTATCTGCTGGCAGAAGGATTCCCGAGTAAGTGGTTTACGGTAGGGACGGACTCGGTGGCCATTTACCTTGAATGCATATCCAGAACCGTCAATAGTGATTAGAGTAAGAGTTCCATTGTCATGTACCTTCTGGATTTCGTATGGTCCCAACCATCGAGTCTGAAGTTTTCCAGGGAAGTCCTGAAACCGAGAATCGTATAACCGAGCCCAGTCTCCCTCGTGGAAGACTTTGTTCTTAATGAGCGCATCATGCCATTTGGCTCGCTGCTGTTGAATTAATGCTGTATTTTGTAGTGCAGAGAGCCAAATTTCGTCTAATTCATTGATCTGCTGTAGTCGATTGAGTTGTGCCTCCGTTAAGTCTAGGCCAACTTCCTGTGCTGTACGCAGTGTTTGGATTTCGAATTCTATGGGAAAAATAGGTTGTTTTCCAAACACTAGTTGATAAGGTGAGTAACCCGTGGTGCTCCTCCATGTGGTTCGATAGGCCCAGAGTGCTTCAGGTAGTCGGGTAGCCCAGTCACGCCTATGTGATGCAATAGTTTTCGTTAGGATTGATTCTATTATCTTATTGCTACTTTCTACCTGCCCATTCGCCTGTGGGTGATATGTAGTAGTGATCTTATGCTGGACATGATAATTGTTAAGTGTTGCAGCTAATTTATGCCCAACAAATTGTGGTCCTCCATCTGTAATTATTTCCCTAGGAAGGCCATAACGAACAAATAAAAGGAACAGGAACTGTATGACAGAGTCCTCTGTGGCTCTTGGTAATGCTTTTGCCTCAACCCATTTGGTGACATATTCTGTTGCCACCAAAATATATGTTTTCTGATTTGATGAAGGGTTGATGGGTCCAACGAAATCCAGAGCCCACCGTTCGAATGGTTCGATGACTAACTGTGGTTTGAGAGGCATTTCATCAGCTTGACCAGGTCGTCCTGCTCGCTGGCAACTGTCACAGGCTTGGACGAACTTCTTTGCATCCTTAAAGATCGTAGGCCAGTAATATCCTGTCTGCAATACTTTATGTCCAGTCCTACGCTCAGCGAAGTGCCCCCCACATGGTCCATCGTGACAGGCTTTGAGGATGTCAAAGATTTCATCCTCTCTAACACATCGCCTGATATGCATGTCTGCTCCTGTGTGAAACAAGTAACCTCCAATCCACGAAAATCGAGAACTTTTCTGAATAATCTGCTTACGCTCATTAGGAGTTAAATGTTTTGGTAATTTACCTACTGCAAGGTAATTGGAAACATCAGCATACCAGGGCGTTTGAACAGCAACAGAAAATAGGTGTTCATCCGGAAATTGATCTTCCACTGCTGCTGCATCGCTTGATTTTGGTATCCTTGAAAGAAAATCGGCTACAGGGTTTTCTTTGCCAGGGCGGTCCTTGATTGTGATATCGAATTCCTGCAATAAGATTAACCATCGAGTTACTCTGGCATTTGTGACAGACTTATTTGCTAAATATTTTATGGCAGAATGATCTGTATACAAGATAACAGGGTAGCCTGTGATATAATGTCTAAATTTATTGACAGCATGTATTACAGCTAGAAATTCTTTTTCAGTAACAGTGTAATTCAATTCAGCAGGGGATAAATTTTTGCTGATGTAATATATAGCATATGGTTTTTTATCCTCTTCCTTCCCAAGGACTGCACCAATGGCTGTATCTGAGGCATCAGATGATATCTGGAATGGTAGGTCCCAGTTTGGTCCTCGAAGGACTGGGGCTGTGGATACAAGCTTCTTTAGATCCTCGAAAGCATGGTCACATTTGTCTGTCCAAAGGAAATCAACGTTACCAGTCAGTGCATATAAAGGAGCAGCAATGTGTGAATAATGCTCTATGAATCGTCTATAATAACATGAAAATCCAAGAAAACTGCATACCTCTGTTTGAGTAGTAGGAGTGGGAATAAGCAAAAGTATTTGGATTTTGGCCGGGTCTACCTGAATGCCGGCTGCTGAGACATAGTGTCCTAGGATAAGTCCTTCAGTCATCATCAAAAAACATTTTTCATTGCTTAAGCAAAGCCTAGTAACAATGCGGCGTTGTAGGACTTTCTCTAGGGTGTCTAGAGCTGGATCGAAGTCATCTCCGTATGGTGTAAAGTCATCCATGTAAACTTCAAGTCCATCATTGATTAAATCTGCAAAAATACTAAGGATAGCCCTCTGAAATGTGGCAGGAGCATTACATAAGCCAAAAGGTAAAACTCGGTAGGCAAATGTTCCCCAGGGACAAGTAAAGGTAGTTTTATCCTGGTCTTCAGGGGCAATCTGAATCTGATTGTATCCACTGAAGCCATCCAGGAAAGAAAAGAACTTCTTCCCTGCTAAAGTCTCCAATACTTGATCTATGAAAGGAAGAGGAAAATGATCTTTTTGTGTTGCCTTGTTAAGTTCTCTATAATCCACACAAATTCTCCATTTCCCATTCTTTTTTGGTACCACCACAAGTGGAGAGACCCATTTACTCTCAGAGATAGGGTAGATAAAATTCACATCTAAAAGTTTTTGAAGTTCAGTTTTTACAACATCTTTTAGATGGGGATTAAGTCTCCTTTGCGGCTGACGCACAGGTCTGGCATCCTTTTCTATGTAAATGTGGTGGGTACATAACTGGGGATCGATTCCTTTCATATCAGGGTAGTCCCATGCAAATGCTTCTTGATATTTTGTTAACAGATGGATGAGCTTTGTTTCTTGTTTCGGTGTGAGATTAGCATTGATGTTTAAAGTTTTCCCCGGTGCAATTTCCACAGTTTTACTATTTGCAACAGAAGTGACAGGTATTATTTGATCATGAATATCTTTCAGGGGATCTTCTTCTAATTCATTATCAAATGCTGCTTTTATCATGTGACATTGTGTGCGAGGTTCGGTTTGAGTAATGAAATTATTAATGGCATCGTCTTCTGTTTGATCTTTGAAATCGAGTGCCTCTTGTATAGTTAATGGAGATCTAATGTTATCAGTAAGATATGATACGGGGTGCTTATTCGTTTTAATCATTGTGACACTTGGCTGTGCTGGAGGATATAGAACTAAATTTTTGCTATTTGGTCCTCTGGTTATGGTCATATTTCCCTGCCGATAGCCAATGTAGGCATCGGCAGTAGCGAGCCAAGGTCTACCTAAAATTAGCGGGTGTCCATCAAGTCGGGTTTTTGGATTAATTATCAGGAAATCGGTTGGATAGTCCCAGGATTCTACAGAGACCATGACATCATGTAGAGTGCCCTCTGGTCTAACCACAGATCGGTCAGCCAATTCTAACAGAGTAGAGGTGGGTTCTACGGATGTAATGCCGAGCTTTTGGCAAGTTGTGGTTGTTAAAATATTAATTGCAGCCCCTAAATCAACTAAGGCATTAGGCAGGGTCTGGCCATAAATTTGAACAGTTATAATTGGGTTCCCGGGGTCTTCATATTTAGGGGGTGTTTCTCTTCCCGACAATAGGTCAGATAAGGTGCCGACTACTTGGACTCTTGGATTGTTTGTTATATTCCTCCTTGGTTTCTTTATGCACAATTCTTTTATGGTTTTGGCGTATATGGGAATGTCTTGAATGGCTTGGAGGAATGGAATTTTTATGTACAAGTTTTGTAATTCTCCCAGAATGTCGAAGTCAGGATATTGTATGGATCGAGGTATGGCTAATCGTTCTGGGAACGGGGGAGAGGGTGTGGTTGCTTGATTATGAGTTTGTTGCTTATTTACATCCTCTTGTTGTGACTGATGTTCTCTGGGTAACTGATCTTCAATATGAACTGTTTTATCTCCCTCAGTTTCAATTATACGTCCAGATCTTAACTGAAGATCATTGTACTCCCTCAGGTCGGGTCCTAGTTCTGGTGATTCTATGATTTGAATAGATTGGACCTGCCTGTTGTTTGGATTGGGATCGGGTTGGGCTGGGAGTTGCGGTCTCTGGTTAGACTGGGGATTTTGTTGTAAAGCTGGAAAAGTAGGTTGAGGGAGCGGAATAGTTCCAGCTGGGTGGTACATTGGTCTTTGCCAGCTTGTCTGCCAGGGTGAACTTTGTGAAGTAGAGGGAGTCCATTGTGAAGGATATGGGCCATTTTGCCAATATGGTGGAGTGTAAGGGAAATTTGGCCAACCAGTTTGGCTTGTTTGATTCGGCCATGGATTTGGAGAAGGAAATGATTGTGGTGACCAGTTTGTAAATGGGGTTTGAGATTGATTTTGCCACATACCATATTGTTGAGCATTATACTGTGGGTTTTGAAAGAAAGAGGTTGGGTCCGGAAACATACCAGGTTGTCCTGGCTGCCACGGGCGGCGCTGGTTGATTGAATTCACCGATTCTGGTTCTTCTTCTGCTTCCTTATATACTGCTTTCAATCCAGGAAGTGAGGGGCAGCTCTCCGTAAGGTGATCTTTTGTACAGATGGCTCATGTTTGGACTTTATCTAATGGACACTCCTTGTGGCTGTGTTTTTTTCTGCATCGGGGGCAGAAGATTGCCATATTCTGTTCTGCCTCCAGCTGCTTCTGTTTAGCCTGCACAATATCAAGTTGTGTAGTTAGTGTCCCCATAATATCAGGTTTAAAATTCTCTAATAAATTTCCAATTTCTGCACGTGTTACTCCTTCTGCTGATACTTTGTTATCTCTTGCAAACCGATCATATTCTGCCGGTTGTATTCTTGTGCTGCCTCTCGAACTCCTGATACATAAGTCAAGGATGTCAGTAAAATTCTCTTGATAAATATCCCCTTTGCCCATAATGTTTAATGTTTCAATCCATTGTTCCTTCATACCCCTCATTAATGCAGTTTTTAACACATTATCAGGTAAAGGTAGCGATGCATAAGGAGATCTTTGTAGGTTATACTGAAAACGTTCCACATACTCCTCTAATGTTTCATTTGGTCTGGCTGTCATCTGAAATATTTCGTCTTTTAATTCTCTAGACCTACAATAATCTTGGTATTTCTTTAAGAAGGATTCTTTCATTTGATCCCAATTGTTGATAACCCCGCCACCTAGCCCCATAAACCATCTTAAAGCAGCCCCTTTCAATGTAGAGGGGAATAATTTCAATTTTTGGGGATCGGTGGTGTAATCATACCCTCGACATAACACATCGAATTCGAATAGGAATGCATCCGGATCTTCTGATGTGAGTCCGTGAAATGTGGGGATATGCTGAAGAGGGATAGCTTTCATGGGTGCATTTGCTGCAGAATCCACTATAGGATATTGTAATGTAGAGGTTTGAGTGTTTGGGTGGTTTTGAGCGTTTGGTTGGTTTTGAGCCATGGGATCGAATATATGCCAGTAACCTTCTGGGATATCTAGGAGGGTATTCCTAGGTTGGGTGGGAACGGTTTTGACAGGGATCTTTTTAATAGCGCTTCCTTTATCTGGAATAATGGGAATACCGGGTGTTTGAGGAGATTGAATCTCTTCAACAATGACTTTCGTAGCACTCCCCTTATCTGGGCTATCTAATGACTGATTTGTTTCAAGAGGAGATTTTGGTTCCTTGGTTTCCCCTGTTTCTCCTTCTCCTTCGCAAAAGTTGCTAGAGTTCCCTTCCTGCAATAATTCTGGAGTGGAATTTTTAACTTCTTGAAAGTCCTGCTCCTCAGTTTGACTATGCACCTCAGCACAGGCTACAGATGGTGATCCTGTGGCCTGAAAGGAACTAGTAGGCGGTTTGGAAGTGTTTTTCTTGAAGCCTACCGATGGCTGAGACTCTGTTTTCTTATAGATTTCGTCTATGAAGGTCGTTCGGCCAAGGGTCACCGGCCCCTTAGCTTTTTCAGGTTTGGATGGGGGTTTGATATTCTTTTCTGGTCTTTTCTGCTTAGTCATGCACTCAAAAATAAACTACGAACTTCTATTCAAACAAGCAACAACAAATCTGTTAGGAAAGCGGATAATGAGCAGGTCTTTTACATGCTCTGCACGTAGGTTCTTACCTTCCGTTTTTAGGATCCAACTCCTCCCTAGCAGGCTTGTACACTACTCTGAAAAAAACAAATGGCTACACTCTTTCCCCGGCAACGGCGCCAAAATGTAGATCTATAAAAAGGGTCTCTTTCACCTCTAATCACCTCACATTAATATGTCAACCCGAGAGCGTTTTGTCATTACAAAGAGTGACTCAATCCGAGGCTCATTTGTCAGAGTAATGCTAGTAGTACAGTGCTTAAGAAATACAAGAGTAAACGGATGCTTAATTGAAATCAAATTACTTTAAAGAAATAAATCACACACTCAGGAAACTCAATAACTCATCAGTCAAGGGTTCGGTAATAATAAACCATCCCTTCAGAAACTGATGGAAAAAGAACTAAAGCATAGATCACAAGCCTGGGATCTAAACAATGACTGATACTGCTCACTACAGTCTTAGATCATCTCTCACAGCAAACCATCAAATGCAGATAAATAGATCAGCAAAGGAAATAAAAGATTAAACCACAATTCTGAAATGGAACAGCAACTCTAAAATGGAACGGCAAGTGAATACTAAGTCCCGCGGGTTATAATCAAACTCAATCTATACACTCTTTTCAATCAAGGAACATTCTATCATTCTAAAGGTGAATTACACAAATCATATTAATGGAACAGCAATAACGATTAATGAATTATGGGACAATACTGATTCAGTGGAAACGCACACAACACAAATGTTAATATAACAGCTCTGTAACATAACAGTAAGGATATGCGATTAACTCTTGAAAGGAATAATAACGCAATGCGGAGTTAACACACAAGTCTAGCTGTAGAAACTTCAATGATTCAAACTTGAACATAGCATGTAATATGAACTTGTAAAGCATATCAAATAATCGAATAGCAATAATAAACAAACCACACAGAAACGAAGCTGTAATGGTACAGAAGCAAGTGTCCTTCGGGGCCGGGCCCTTAGCCTCCAAGGATACACCGCTTTAGGTTAACGCAGACGCGAAGATGGAATAAGCACCAGGCTTTCATTAATACATTGATCAAAAATACATCGAACCAGTTCTCAACAAAGCTTAATAACCAAATCTGATGTTTTACAGAAGATTACATAAAACGTATCTTATCTCGCCCTCCTAAACTAACAATGCTGTCTCTTTTTATAAGGATGATGGCGGAGATGTCCAAGCAGCTAGATAAATAAAGCAGCGATCCCTCAGGATCTTCGATCCTGAGGGATTCGCCAAACAGTTAACTCTTCATCCTGTCTTTGCTATTGCGCTGAGCTGGTGTCCTCTCCTTCTTGCCCGAGCCGATTCACCTTGATCTTGTTTCCCTATGTTTGCGTTCGGTTCTCATCCAGAGGGACAGCAGTTATCCCCACTTCGTTCTTATCTTTAGAGCGGCAACTCTTCGTTTTCTTCTTTTCCTGTATAGAAAATAACCATTATCAGTGGCTAAGTTATACACATCGATTCTCACATGTTTTGTGATAGTTCCTTATGACTTTCCAAATCCATGATACAAAAGGTTCACAAATTGTATTAAAAAGTCATTAAAGTAATCAGCAAAATCATACCTTTTCGGTACTCCACAGAAACAGGGAACACCCTCTTGTGTTTTCCTCCCAGGTGCCATTAATAAAAATTTCATTGGATATATTCTTGTCTTGTCTATTGGATCTATGGAGTAAATCTTATTTTTCTACTGTTTAATGTTTTCTAATGCATAGATCAAGATTTTTGCAGCATTTTTCTTGATCATCTAACTGCAATTCTGAAGATATTAGCAGTCATTTCTGCTGTTAGGGCTATTTTTTATGCACAACTAAAGTGGTCTTTTTTCGTACACCTCGAATCAAGATTCGCACTAACAACTAGCGACTCCACACGGGTTTACCTTTACGACTGATGTCATTTTTCTGATCCTTGCATATCCAGCTACTTCAAACCCTAGGATTTCTCTTCAGCCCCTTGTTTTTCTTATTCTTGATGTTTTTTTTAATCCATAAAACCCTAAAACATTAAAAATTCTAACTTCCGCGTGTTTTCAAACCCATTGCGCAGGTGACAGACATCAGCCGTAGCTGAGACGACAAATTTTTCTGAACCATGCCGCCAAGAGTGATGGAAGTGCAGGTCACACTTTTCTTCTCAAAACCTATGACATGGACCTCCAAGGCACACTTTACAGCCCAAGAAGTGTGACCTCTGCTGAAAACAGGTCAAAAACTGCGACCTGGACTTTCTGCAGGGATTTTTCTGAAAGTTTTCTGCGTTTTGCTGAGCCTCTGTTGAGGGTTGTCTGACCTCCGTCTCCGCCCGTTTTGGACCTGTAATTGTTATGTTTCACTCAAATAAGTGGGAACCTAGCCCCCTAGGGCTTCAGTACCCTCCACTTTTTGTGAAAGAGTGTTTTTTGTTGCAGGTTGTCTGAAATTTTAGAGTCTTCAACCATTTTTTCAAATCTGATACCTCATCTTCAGATCCACTTCAGATCGGCTTGTTATCCATCCAAATCACCTCATCTAGCTTTTTTTGGTTTTTCCTTTAGGGTGCACTCCACTTCCCTCCTGGATATAGCCTTTCGCCACCTCTTGTTACAACAATTTTCCTTTGATTTGTTGCCATTTTCTGCACCACTTTCCAGTAGATTTTGTCTTTTAGATCTCTGTCCCTCTTGACCCTAGATCTATTAGCCTTCTTTTAGTGTGTTTAAATTAGTTTTTTTTACTCGCCTATATACTAGTTGTTGAGAGACCTGCCTCCTTGGGTTTAGATTGGTGCATTATCAGCTGTTTATTTTCTGTTTTGTAGGCCTATATACTGACATTTGCAGGTTTATTTATAGCTATACAACACACTTTTTATTTTTTCTCTACAAATTTATGGGTTTAAAAATTAAAATTTACACACTTTTACACACACACCCTAAGCAAAAAAGGGCTTGGTTAACACCGCCAAGAAAAGACTCTAAAACATTGAAATCAATTGATCGTGCACCTCTCTACCCTTGTGTCGATATTGTAATCAGTTGATCTTGCACCTCCCTGCCCTTGTCGGTCTCTTTTTCCTTGGTGTCGTGTGTGTGTCGTCATTGCTCAACCTCCCATGGGCTCTGATTTTCCTCAGAGGGGGGCCAGCACCTCCTGCCCATCCCCCCCTCTTGGTAACAGGTATTCAGGGTACAGCATGCCTCCTCTCTTTGCATAACCTCCTGTATACCACACTGTTACCCCACCTCTTCTGTCTGGTACCCTCGATGACCAGATTCTCATGATGAAATCCGATCAACCTTCAATTGTAGACATCAATCTTCAGACTCGGTCCTGTCAGTATAACAAGTCCCCCACTGCGTCTATCCCCGAGCTGCATCCTTCAGTCTCTACAAAGCCTCTTTTGACACCTAATGGCCCCTTGAAGATCCCTCAGCCTAGGGCGGAGGTTCATACCAATATCCCTAAGGTTCCACTACACCGAAATTCTGCTTCTGGCAAAGCCGCCCATTCGTATAGCATAGTCGATGATTTGGCACAATCCCCTGCCGCCATTTCAATGTTGGAACTCCTCCAGTCGTGCCCTTCACAACGAAAATCTCTTCTATCTATTGTGGGAATTGTAGCCATTTCTGATGATCGATTGATTGTCTTTGATGTTGACCGGTCAGAACATCCTCCTCTCCCTGCTTCCGTCACTTTCCAAATCCCAGTCAAGATCTGAAATGCCAATGTTTCTCGGTGCATTATTGATGAGGGGGAATCCACCTGCATGATGTCCACTTCGATTTGGAAACAACTCGGATCTCCTCAGTTTGCTCCTTCCACGATCACTCTCCGAGCGTGGGATGGCCACGCCTCCAAGCCCATTGGCTTATTCCGCAATTGCCCTATCACTCTTGTAGGAAAGACAGTTTGCATTGACGTAGAATTCATAGACGCCCCCTTGGATTACGACATTCTATTGGGTCGTAGCTACACTTATGCGATGTCTATTGTCCCTTCCACAGTTCACCGCAAGATTTCCTTCCCCCATAACGGAAAGATAGTCACCATTGACCAGTTGACGTATTACGACCCGAAGTCTCAGACCTCCCCTGAGTCCACTATTTCTTCAGTGGCCAACAAGAAAACCGTCGACCCTTTGACCAGTGTCTCACCTAGCATCTACGAGGACTCCTCCTTTCTTGTTACATTCCCTAGTCTTCCTCCTCCTATCTCTAATCCCAGCTCATTGAATGTTTGCATGATGCAATTGTCTCGAGCTTCTCTCAAGAGGCCCGCCTCGACTAGTCAGCAGCCCCCTCGCCCTCTGCAGCCGTCTCCTAGCCCTTCGATGCAACCTCTTGGACCTCCTCCTCCTAGCCCTTCAGCTGGTACTCATGAGCCTATTTATCCTTCTGGGTCGGTTCCTCCAGGCCTTAACCATTTAGGAGTCGTTCCCCCTGGCCATTACCCCTCTGGTCAGGTACCGTTCCTAGTCCCTCCACCAAGCATCTATATGGAACCTGTCATGGCCACCCTCTCTCTTCCTAACTTGACCATTGGGCTCCCAGTTTGGTACCTTGATCCTCCAACCGCCACCCCGCCAGGTCAACCTAAACCTTATCTTACTCTGACCCCGGTTCAACCAGTCCCCCTGACTTCTCCCATTGTCATAGTGCCTCAGCCACCTCAATAGGATCTACCTCCTGTTCCGACCACTTCAGGTAAGAAGGGCAGAGCTCGCAAAAATGCCTCAAAGGACAAAGCTGCCCCGACTGACCCTGCACCTCCTCCACCTTCAAAGCCCTACGCTTTGTGTGATTTCATCGGTCATGCCACCCATACTTGTCCCGAGTTGCCCCGCATCAAGCTCATGGTTAATGTCGCGTTCCTTGAGTCTACGGTCCCTGAAACCTCTGCTTCTTCATCGACCGCAACCAAGAACACCAAGACTATTCACACCAAGCACCCTTGTGCTTTGTGTGGTCTCCGTGGCCATTACTCCCATCATTTTCCCCACCTTACACATTACCGTGCCTCTTTGGAGGTAGTTCGAGAGTATGATATTGAACAAAATCAATCCACTTCTCCCGTGCTTGCATAGTATGCTTTAGGCTAGACTGAGGATTTACCTGCTCCTATTGACATTCCCCCCCCTGATATCGAAATGACAGAGCATGCAGCCACCATCCTCTACCTTTCATCATCCTTGAGACCCTCGACGAAAGCTCCCTCTGAATATTCTCATGTTGTTTCGCTTGACCTCCTTTCAACAAACACCCCGGGCTCAACATCAGTGGATCATTTATCTGCTTTTTCTTACGTAATCCCCCGTGATGATGCACATGTGAGCCTTTCTTCTCTTGATGATGAGTCAGGTAGCCTCGCCGCGTCATGTGGTCTCCCTTCCTCTTGTCCTTCCACCTCCTGTTGTGACGATGACATCATGGAAGTTACATCCACCCCTGACTTCATCTTTTCCACCCATAAACGGGATGCCATCATCCATACCTTTGGTGACTTATGCAGCCTGAGCTCAAGCTGCACCTCCAGTAGCTCCCACACTTCCCCTCACCGGTGGCATGTGGGAAGTAGACATCCTACCCAGATCACTCCCTTCCGCAGAGTGCATTCGATTTCTACTATGCGGTCAGGTTGCCAGCATTGTTCTTTATCCTCCCATTTATTGTCTTATGGCACCTTTCAGAGGGACCCCCCATAAACACCTTATATCGTTTTTGCTAATGGTGCAAGTCGCTACTCCCAGAATTTAGCCTCAGTAGGTTGGGCCATTTTTACCCCTTTGCAGGCGCTTGTTCTTTCAAACGGTGTATGCATTGATACTGCTACCAATAATCAGGCTGAATATGATGTTGTTCGAGGTTTATTAGCCAATGCCCTTTCACATCACATCCTCCACCTTCATGTTCATTTAGATTCCCTGCTTCTTGTCATGCAATTGAATGGTGTATATTGTGTGCATAATCCTATCCTTTTCAGAAGATATTTACGAGTGAAGCTTTTGATGCGTGAATTTGAAATCATTACTTTTAGTCATGTACCTATAGCACAAAATAACTATGTAGATAGCATTGCAAACCATATTCTAGATTGGCATTTAACACAAGACAATAACGGAAAAATATCAAAACGATGCATATCCCTAGTATGTGTCGTATAAAATGTTTTAGAGTTCATTAACTCTGATACATATGACATGCCCATAGCATGTTACAAAACCTCAAAACTAGGGCCACCACCTGCCCCTACACACTAATCACTATCTGGAGGATCCCGATCCAATGGCTCTACCCCCGCCGCTCGTAGATCATGCATGCCTTGTCTGGCCATCGCCATATGCTGCATGACCCCTCGCCATTCCGAGGGTAAACCAATACACGGATCTATGTACTGGTCATCTAAGTCCTGCCAACCACGTTCCGAAACACCGGTCAGAATCCTCTCACATCTATGATGGATATCCTCCAGAAGGGTTGTTGCATACTCATTGTGATGTGCCCTTAATCCACTAGACCTGCAGCCCCTGATACTGCAGGTCGTCCCATGTACTCGTCCAGTTTTACCGGTGTTGTATCTGCATACCAAAAGTAAAAGAATCAGTATCACATATAATATTCTAGAAACTTTAAATTCACATAAAATATTAGCATTTTTTCACTGACCATCGGGTCCCCATATATGACCAGGCGGCAGTGGCAGATCTGGGTCCCCACTATAGGGATAGTCGTCTATATATAGCAGCATTTTGATCCCAATGAACAAAGAAATCAGGATGGAATACCCGTCCAACTGCTCCACCTCTTCCTCTTCATAGTAGTCGCCCCCACTGGCGCATCCTAGGTTCTCTCGGACCTCCATCTAGGAGCTGTATGCGAGGTCAAAGTGTCGGGATCTTCTCAAAGAATAAAGAGCACAAAACTGTACCATATGCACAGTCATGGTTCACTTGCCGCTTACATAGCGACAACTGTTGTTTCAATGAAGACAGCATCATCTGGGCCCACCCATAGTAGGTCCCACTCAAAACACTCTCCACAAGCATCATTTGACCTCCCGTGATGTGAGGAGCGCCTAGTTGCCAAGGATCTGCAGCACCGTTGCGGCCACAGCACGGGTTTCTAACCTCTCCAAATCCCCGATGGGTATCCGAGTCCCTTTGACTTGGATACCTGGCCTACAATGGTGCTCTACAAACCCTATGATGTTCTACCCACGCGGTAATACTGGCTGAGTATTCCCTACCATCCCAAGTGGTGGATGACCAGTCAAGAAATATATATCATGGACCGTCAACTCGATCTAGTGCCCCTACACTATAAAGACCTCATGGTCCAGATCCCAATAGTTGAAAATTCGGGCCAATAAGGGATCCCCAGCTCTCATCAAAGGGTTTTCCACAAACTTTAGAACCCCAAACCTGACCAAAGCAATGCGGACACCCTGATCCTCCCGGATCTCTGACCATAATGCACCTAGGTCTCTCTCTCTCCAGTTGATCCGTAATTCTACCATACCTGCACAAAACCATCATATTTATCAGTATACAGACAGGAAATAATGTTTCTCATCAAAAAACCCTAGTGCTCAGCCAAAAAACAACACAGACACACCCCTCTCGGACAGGTCGCACTTTTCAGGCCTAAACATGGGACAAGTCGCACTTTTCTGGCCAAAACCAGCTACCTAGGTCGCACTTTTTTCCCCAAAAAGTGCGACCCGGTCGTGAAGAGGAGTAGAGAGCTGGTACTGAGCCTTAGGGACCTAATCTAAACTTTTAATCCATTAAAAAGAAAGATTAGGGTTAGGCCTCTTACCTGCAACTGACGGATCTCAGTTCCAATGGTTGGTTCATCCGCTACAATCGCAGCAAGATTTAGGGCCTTCTCTCCTCTCTACTTTCACCACAGCTTCACCTGCAAATGAATGATTTTGGAGGGAAAATGCCTTATTAAAAGAGAAACCCATGTTTTTTCTTTCGCCTACAGCGATCCAACCGTAGCTTCATTTACCAAACCGTCCACACTGTTGGAAAGCTTTCACTGAGCCCTAAAATGGGTATCTATTAATTTAGTGATTTGATACTTCACCGGGACACATTTTTCCCATGAAGTGCCACTTCACCCTTCCTCAAAATCGAATTTATTCACTTGCAACACTCGTACCGGGGGCACCATGTTGCCTCCATACTTTTCCATGCTCATGTTGACTTTCATCGTGAGTTACCATCTTATACTCATGCCTTTATGGTCCCCATTGGACCCTTTTCCTGTCTGGCAGCACCATTGAGTCACCCTTGTTTAGAGCATCCGAGTTGAGTCATCATTACTTTCACGGAGTCTATCCCGAGTCCCTTCGCACCCCGCTATAGTCCTCCATCATTCATTGCTTGGTATCTCTCTTGTGTCGCTCATTATGGCCTTCAATCCCACTGTCCCCTATCCCCCATGATATTGTGTCAGTCGCTGCTAGGTCATCCATGTTGTTTATGCTCTAGCAAGGGAAGTCGTCCATTCGCTACTCATTTCCCCCCATTTTATCATCATCATTGGTGTCAGTCTGTCAATCGCTCTACTATTTTCTCTCATGCCTTAGTTGAGGATCCCTTATTGCCTCACCTATGGCAAACCTCCTTCTATTGACATCAAATCATTCATTCCAAAAGACAGGTCTAGAGGGCGGTGTACCTTGGTTCCAGCTTCCACTTTTGTTCGGTACCTCGGATCAGGAAAAGGGACTCCTTATTGCCCTTTGACTTGATTGCTTCTCAACTCTAGCTCCTTTCAGCATGATCGAGATCTATATACTTGATGGTTCAATGATGCAGCAACTGACATCGATGATTCCCGGGTGTGTGTGAGATGTCTCAGTCCTCATGAGGGGGTGGCCCTACAGGTAGCCCCCCACACACTCGGATGACATCTTCATTACAGCCTTCGATGCAGCTCCATACATTTGATCATGTCGGCCTCAGCCGCTTGCAGCGCCTTTTTGATTGCATGTATCAGTCAAATTTTAAGAGCCCTTTCCTATTTTCAGGGGCATCTGGGTTGTATTTATATCTCATGTACTCAGATATTATTGTACAAGTCTTGGCTATTATCCCAGGCACAATATGTATGTGGGATTCATTATCGTGTTATTTATCTAGCTCATGTTTAGGCCAGCATATGCTTTATTATTGCGTTCCGTGGTTTTCCAGGCGCCTTATTGTTTGTATTATTGCCTCGATGGGCATAGGTATGCCTCCCCCACCTCCTATAGCAGGTACTCACTCATCAAAAATACTTGTCGCACCTACAAGTCACCTCCTCAGGGTCTAGTTCTTTCAGCACTTTGGTTTAACTTACAATCCTCTCTCTTTGACTTCCTCGTTGTTGTCTAGTGATTGATTTCTTACAACGTACTTTGGTCATATGATTAGCTCCTAATGCTCGCACGCTGGGGGGCAATCTGTTACACCATTTTTTGGTCATCTAATGCATTGTTATTAGATGGACCCAAGTACACCAAGTAAGACCAATTTTATCCCAAGTAAAATTGCATTCACTATGAAAAATAACTTAGTAAACCACCTTTATTAAGTTGTTTATGGTCTAAACAGGAAACCCCATGGGGAAACATTAAATAAATTCATATTTGTTTGGTTTTCCTCAAGGAATAATTAATTAAACAACAGTTTAATTAATATTCCTGGTTATATTTAACCCAAAACAAGGAAATTAATCAAATAAATCATTATTTATCTTATTATTTTCTAAGAATAATTATTTAAACATTACTTAAATAATATTCTTTGTTAAATATGACTAAATCTCCCTTAGATAATTAAATAAATCATTATTTATTTGATTATTACTCAACCATATCCTTAAAATAATAAATAAATCATTTATTTATTTATTATTACTTAACCATATCCTTAAAATAATAAATAAATCATTTATTTATTTATTATTACTTAATCACATCCTTAAAATGATAAATAAATCATTTATTTATTTATTATTTACAAATAAGGGGATTTGACTCGAGTCAAATTCCTTTTCCCTCCAACAAATATAATAAAATATTCCATAAAATTTGGATCTTGATTTGGTTAATAATATTTTAATTATGCACCAATATCTAGACTAACTCAATATTTTGTTATAAATAGAAGGGTTTTCCCATTCATTTGTCACCTTTTGTTGCCTAAATATCACTCTGGATCTCAACTCTTGGTCTGGCTATTGATCCATTATCATAGCCATGTTTTTCCATTTTTGTCTGGGTTATCTACACCATCAAGAGAGAGGAGTTCTAAATCTGAAGTGTTGAGGACTTACAAGAACCCATCTCATTAAGAAGAACAAGGAACACCCTCTTGTGTTTTCCTCCCAGATGCCATTAATAAAAATTTCATTGGATATATTCTTGTCTTGTCTATTGGATCTATGGAGTAAGTCTTATTTTTCTACTGTTTAATCTCTTCTAATGCATAGATCTAGATTTTTGCAGCATTTGTCTTGATCATCTAACTGCAGTTCTGAAGATATTAGCAGTCATTTCTGTTGTTAGGGCTGTTTTTTATGCGCAGCTAAAGTGGTCTTTTTTCCGTACACCTTGAATCAAGATTCATACTAAAAACTCCAAGTAAGTTTCTTAATCTATTATGTGTGCCTATTTACTGTTAGGAAAAGTAGCTGCAAAGTCTTTAATCTATTGTTCTAAATGTGTGCCACATTTAGGGAATGTGTTATATCTGTAATCCATAATTTTGCATAACAAATTGGCGACTCCACTACGGAGTTTACCCCTCATCCTTGGTGTGTTTGCCTCTTTTTATCTACCCAGTAGCATCTATTCTTAAATATTAGACTTTTGAAACTAAGAATTGCATTAGAAGTGTGTCAGTAGTTTGATTTTTTTATTCTCTGTTGCGCCCAATGAATTTTTGGCCAAGGCACATTGCTTTGTATAGCACTATCTCCCACTCAAAGGTGCTTTGCAATGCACTTTCTCCCCTTAGAGACTGTGTTTCCCCCTAAGCCAACCAAATTTCCTTTGAATTTTTCATTGCAATTTTATTCAACCTTTTTTTTGTTGTGTTTTCAACTGTCTAATGCCTCATAGAGACTAGTGACTTTACTTGATTCTTCCTCCTTTGAAAAGTAAGTTTTTTCAATGTCTCTTTAAAGTGTTTTTATTTATCAATGAAAAATCAACTTCAAAGTATTTTTATCTTTTCATTACATCCATTTTCTTTTGTAAAGGAAATTTTCATTAAATTCTTCGTTTCCTATAGGAGAAATTGTAGTTCCATTCTTCATTTTTCCTAAAATTGAAATTGTTATTAAATTCATCATTTCTCAAAGAAAAAATCATTTGTTTTTGTTGATTTGATGCATATAGTTTCCCTTTTTTTTCATTCACATTAAGGAGACTGAAAATAAAAACCTGCATTTTCATGTAGTGGATTGTGTGTTTTGCATGGGAAAAAAATTAAGAAAGCTACATATTAGTTTGTGCTCTTTGTTTTTTGGTCTCAAAGTTGATTTCTCTTTCCCTTTAGTAGCTAAGATTTTCATTGAAAAATCTAAAAGTGAAAAGTTTTCTTATCATTTTAGTTTTCATTTTAGGAATTCCATTACATCATCACGGTGGACCGTGAAAGGCAAATTGATAAACAAGATCAACTTAAAATTTACATCAATTTACCTAACAAATCATTGGAACCATAATGATAACATTTAGAAGGTCTAGGCTAGAGACGTGTTCTGGCGTCGTAAAACATAGCAGTTGTCATTAATTTTCTATGATACATTTCGAGTGTTATACCTCACTCCACGTACGTAAGTATATCGCAGCTCGTCCATGTACTTTTAGTTATATCAGGCAGTGTTACAGTACAAAAAGTATAAAGGGGTTCTCTCACTGTACGGTTTCGCATCAAAAAGTGCTAATATGGACTTGGGCCTCCACGTACCTTCGGGTATATTTTGGAGGACAAATTTATGTTGCTATCCATCCATAGTGAACCGAGTCGGTTTCCTTGTAAATTGTGATACACCGAACACAACATTCGAGGAGATTGCCTGCCCGTACTTCTTGGTTCGCCAGGAGGTATTCTGTAGTTCATATTTTCTTGGTAAACATTTTTCCTAGCACCCCTTTTATTTTGTTTATTTAGTTTTGGTCATAAAATAAATCAGTCATCATGGAAGAAGAAAATCCCTTTCCCCATCATTCGCGTAGACTTGCATTGAAACCACCTTTACCACCGGAAGTCACTTCTAGTTGGTGAAGGCGACATCGCTCTACCGAAACCAGTACCATTAGTACCTCTGGTGAAGCATCATCTTCCCATATACCAGAGTCAGCACAAGTTGTTTCTACAAATCCTGGTTTATCTATTGTTGTTGAGATAGAGTCCTCGCAGCTACCCGTGGTCACGATCCATCCAATCAGTCAGACCATACCTCCCGAACCCGACGTTGTTCAACTGGAATTTGATATGGATCCCATCGTGCTTTAAGGGGCAACTATTATCGGTCAAACTAGACATCATACCCAAGACCATTGAAATAGGGTCTATCATCCCCTTATATTTCAGTTGTTATATTCCCTAAGTGGAGAAAATCTTGATCCCGAAGTCGAACAACCAGAATTTGTTCTTGTATTGGTCACTCCACACTCTATTGTAGCCATTGAGTCTCCCATATTGTGCATTCAACCACTTGAAATATACTTTGGGCCTGACGGCGAAATCCTTCCACCTGGTTTGATTTCGATTAAAAAAATACCACAAGACGAGACACCTTTAACTCCAACTCATTTTCGGTAGGAGCTTTACCTGTATGAGTCTTTTCCTCAATCACCTTCCCTTGATTTTGTTGATCCTGTTTTACTTCGAGTTCCCATATATTCTATAGGATATACACTGGGTCATTTGACCATAACATCCCAGACTGAACCATTTATTTCAGCTGCGACAAAATATATTGTTTCTTCATCTTCGATGTTTTGTCCATTGTTTTCACCCATGTCATCATCTGGAATCCTATCTGGTTCCTCCCTTATGAGTACTGAATGGCTTGATCCTTTAATCCCATCTTCAGTGCAATATCAATTTGATCCCATCAATTATTCTCCTTGATGGCTGATAATACCACAGAAATTACCTTTGAAAATTCCAAAATTAAATAGAAACCCTGGATAAGACCCGTCAACGCATGTTATAACTTATCATTTGTAGTGTTCATCAAACTCCTTAAATGATGACTCCGCTAGACTGCGTCTTTTCCAACACAAAGTCACTGGTCCAACTGCAGAATGAGGATGGTTCTTTTATTGTGTCAACCTCATTAAAAAATGAAACAGGTTATGAGGATAGTTCTTTTACTATGTCAACCTCGTTAAAAAATGAAACAAGTGATGAGGATGGTTCTTTTACTGTGTCAACCTCATTAAAAAATTAAAAAAGTGATGAGGATGGTTCTTTTACTATGTCAACCTCATTAAAAAATGAAACAGGTTATGAGGAAAGTTCTTTTACTGTGTCAATCTTGTTAAAAAATAAAACAGGCCATGAGCATAGTTATTTTCCTGTGTCAAGCTCGTTAAAAAATGAAACAAATCCTCCCCTATAATGAACCTTCATTCCATCCAGCTATCAGTAACCAGTAATCTAATTAGTTGAATGAAATGAAGCTTGGGGGGCATCTGCTCTTGCAAGGGACATTCGACATGTGCTCTTGTAGGGGGCATTCAAAACATTCTTACTAATTTCATGCAAAAACAGGTTCAGAGCTCCAAAATGCAAATGGTAACTTTCAAATGGTGAAAATGAATAATAAAACTCTTTTTATTAGTCATTTGATTATTTGCAAATCATATTTATTGTTGTGACTATGGTTTTACTCTATTTTTATCATGAAACAGGTATTTTTAATACATTTGATGTTGTTTTGAATAGGTTTAACAACTAATGAACAGATTACTCGTGTAGATTTATTTCAAGAATGATTTGACCACAAAGCATACTTTTTTCCTTATTTTTTTATCTTTGTTAAAAATGAAAAAGGACTTCAAGCACACTTTTATCTCTTTTTCGAGATTCGATAATAGTGAAAAAGGAACCCCTGGAGTCTTCTTTTAGCTCTTTTCAGACTCTGATAATGTGAAAAGATTATCAAGAACTTGTATTTTCAAGCTCGTAAAAGTAAATGACTTGATATCTACTCAGTATAAGTTTAACCCTTTTCCGGACACAGATATATTATCTACGAAAAAGGAATACCTTAGTCAAACATTACTAAAGAGGTTCTCTCAGATATTATTTTACACTTTTTCGAATCTGAGTGACAACTTTACGAAAAAGTACTTATGGAGTTTTCTTTCGTCCTCTTTTTTAAACTCTCTAAATATGAAAAAAAACTGGTCTGTCACTGTTGTTAGGCTCGTCGACCATCGCAAGAATCGAGTTTCATTCATCACTAGACTCGTTAAATTATTAAATAGCGATACATTATTCACTCGAAGGGTTGAATTATAGACCAAGCATATGTTATCCTCCTCGAGCTTGTTAAAAAATAAAGAGGTACTGGTGTTGGGTGCTAGTTTTGTATATTTTTCCTACACTCATCTTCCTTATTTTTCCTCATAACCATAACCAATAGGAGTATCTTTATCCCTTTTTCCTACCTTTTTACCCTAACTTGTGTTGTTACACCTTTCTTTCTTTACTTCGCCAATTCACCAATTATTAAAATCTATTATACCTTTTTTTATGACTAATTGATGATGAATGTTTGGAAAAGGTCGATGGTGTTCTCTTTTCAGATGTCATTTGTAGCACCAAAGATCCCAGACATGGAGTTCATAGGAGCAGTTCAGATAGTGTTGTTACAAAAAAGCAATGTTGTTACACCTTGTTGTTACAGACTCGCTGGAAAACTGTTGTTACACTCTGCTATTATAGACTCGTTGGCCAACTGCTGATACAGTTGTACCGTTGACTGCTCTTGTCTATATTGTTGTTGATTTGTCCTTTGGCAGTTGCACTACAACTGTGTTTCCATTATGATAGTTGTAGGAGTTGTTAGCATTGTATTTTTGGGATAACAGCCTAAGGGAATTTCTGATTGCAATCTTTTATTTTCTAATCAGAACTTTATTAGGAAGTGGTTATAATTGTATTAGTTCTATTTCGATCCCTAGATTTTCTGATGTAACCACTATATAGCCCTCGGCCCTAGAGGTCAAGAGGTAATTGGAGAACAGCGTTGTTTTGGCTCTGCAATTGTGTTCATATTAATACATATTATCTTGTTATTGATGTTACATGAGTGATTCTATTTAGTTTCAGTTAAAGTTCCTTCTCTACCTGCGCCCTGCTAGGGATGAAGGGCCCTCCTTCTTAGCAGGGATTTCTGTTATTAAATTAGTTGTGTGTATGTAATTATATTTCAATTTATGTATCATTAGAGTGTTGTTGATGTTGTTTAGCTGAGAATATGTATTTGCTTCGATTTCAATATTTTACATGTTGTTACACATGTGATAATAGAAATACCAGCAGGGTACTTATTGTGTGGCGAGCTAGACAGATCATTTGAAGTTTGATTTCAATCTTGTAGATTCTTTTATTTCTTCATGAGTGATCTATTTCCAGCATTTACTTTAGCAACGATTTCTTTTCTTTAAAATTACTTCTGGTTGTGTATCGGCACAGACAGTGCAACTGGCATTGGAATAAATAGACGTCCATAGATTGATAGTTAAATGTGTGTTGTTTAGTCATTTAATAAGTGATTTATACAGTCCAAAATTTTGGCATCATTGTCAGGGATGGCAGTGACGATCCAATCAATCAGAGTTGTTTCTAAGAAGTGCAATTTCTGTGTGTTTTCATAAAGTGTTTCCAAGAACACAATTTCCAGGCAGTAAGATGAGAGGTAAGAACCTACGCAATGCTCTAACAGGCTTGAGAGGCCTCGCCAATGTCTTTATGGGACACTTAGGAATTGAATTTTAGGTGTTTTTTTTAGGGTGCCTTCAGCTATACAGTCGTTGGGCGGTAACACGAGAGGTAAGAACCTGCGCATCGCTCTAACAAGCTTGAGTTGGCTCACTACTGTAGAAAATGAAGCACTTATAGGATGAATTGATATGCATAAGGGCCCATGTGTGATGGTAGGAAAAAATTAACATCTACAAACATCCACCACTCTACTAACTACAAGAAAGATGGGTCGTAAGAAGGAAAAGAAGAGCGCAGATTTGGGAAGGAAAACATTCGTTGGAGATCTGATTTCAAGCGCAGAAAAGGAACAGTCCACATCATACAGAGATAATAGGAAGACAGGACCATAGAAAGTAGCTACCATATCAAGGCCTGGAATGTCGGTGTCTTCAGTGGCTGGACCTCATCATCCTTTGAACAGCATATCCACTCCTGATATCAAAACTCCAAATTCAAAACAGCAGTGGAGAATTGTTGATCAGGATCTGAGAATTGAAGGACACAGAGAGACCAATGGGGATCAGCGGGAACCTAAGGAACAATAGTCATTTGATCATCAATTGGACACTGGTAGTGTTGTTAAACAATTGATCCTAGAACAGCCTGATCCTTCTATTTTTCAATCTCCAATGCACTCCAAGGCTAGTTCATCCTATCAGGAAGAATCATCCATGGGGGACGAGAATGTTAAAACAGATAGTTGTGTTACTTTTGAATTCCCAATAATAGTAACACGGGATGAGGCTCCTAAGAAGAACATCCCTTTAGCATCCCTACCATACTTTGAAGGTATGGTTGTTGAGGATCCTGATACTTTTCTGTTTGAATTTGATGTGCTGTGTAGAGGATATGACTATACTTCAGACGCCTAGAAGCTAAAATTATTCCCTGCTACTCTGAAAGGGGTAGCATTAAGATGGCTCATGATATTGGGTGCTGGCGCAATTAGAACATGGAATGATATGAGAGAATCCTTTCTCTTTAAGTATCAGGACTATTGTCGAACCAGGGATTTGAAGGACGAAATTTTCATAATTGCACAGAAGGAGGAGGAAAGCCCGGAAGACTATCTGGATGGATTACACTACAATTTACAGAGGTCTAGGTTCATTAACTTATATCCAGAGATTATAAATCCATATTCTTAAGAGGTTTAAGAGATGATTGTCTAGAAAATCTGAACATAATAGGAAAAGGAGACATATCGCAAGAAACGTTTGATGAGATAATGAAGCTTTGCCTACGTAGCTCAAGAGGATCGGTCAAGGGGAAAGTTTGAGTTTGGGACCCTTCACTTTGGATACAGAAGTCCACAAGTGGAGGAGTAAGTAGAGCAGAGATCGGGAACTTATTCGAGGATTTTAAAACCGATCTCCTTAGCACTCTCTATGCCCAGATCAATATGGTATAAGTCAAGAAGGCACAAGAAGAAGCTAAAGCAGTCTTAGCAATATTTTGTCCCCGATGCAAAAATAAAAATTTGGAAAGAGAATGTGGACTGAATAGTGTCAGCTTGTGCAACATTTGTGAGTTATCACACTCTACAAATCAGTGTCCTAAGTTGCTCAGACATAAGGCAATACTCCAAGAATCAAGCGAGCACGTTCAATATTCTTATTTTATTGAATCAAAGAGACCATGGCAGCCGCGACCTACAGGTATGCCTTCAAATTTTTCTTCTTTTTATCCTTGGAATAATATTTATAACAGTCAGCAATATCCATGGCAGTATCCTACTCCTTCCTCAACACAATTTCCTTCACCATGAAACCAGTGGCCATCTCCTCCATCAATGCAATATCTTCCATCACAACCTAATCCTTGGGGTCAGAACTGGAGAGGCAATGGCCAAGTTCCAATACCCCATCCAATACCAATGCAACGGTAGTAGTTACAACTACCTTCTATATAGAATCCTACACCTTCTATCCGACCCCAATTACCTGTACAACCTAACCCCAATTCAAATAATAAGGCAGCCCAGAGCATGGATGCTCCGGTTACCCTCCAGACTTATCTTATTACTCCTATTGGACTTAATGAGGTTCAAATTTGGTCAGGGAAAGTAATCAAATATGATCACACTCCCATTTTTATCGAAGAAAATGAATCACCCAGGAAGGATATGGACGATTCTGAGGCAGTTGTTACACATGTAACAGTTGATACAACACCCGTTGTTACATCTGTAACAGTCAGCTCGGGAAGGTCTGTTGTTCCTACAGCAGCCAATCCGAGTAAGGCTGGTACATCTGTGGTAGCTGACTCAACTATTGGCATTCATAATCCCCCATACCCTCAACAATTCACTGAAACTAGGTTGGTCTTACACCCTGAATCTTAATTCCTTAAGGAGATGCAAAATTTATATGTACAGATTCTGTTGTTACAAGCTCTCAAAGAAGTGCCTATCTATGCTAAAACAATGAGGGGTCTATGTGTCAAAAGACCTGGGAGGAAACCTAAAGACCCTGCTACTATTCATGTCATGGGAAAATTGTCCGATCTTATGATTGATCAGCCTTTGTTGACCAAATATAAAGACCCAGGGAACCCCACAGTGACTATCCATGTTAATAATTGTCCTATAACTAATAACTTGATTGATCTAGGGGTAGCTATTAACGTTATGACTAAAGACCTCTTCATCTCTCTAGGACTTCATGGACTTAGACCTACACCTACAGTGCTTGAACTAGAAGATAGGTCCTGTGTTAAGCCCGAAGGAATGATTGAAGATGTGGTTATCATTGTAGCCTCCTGGAACTGTCTGACTGACTTTCTCATTTTACAAACCAAATCCAATATGGGGGGTCATCCTTTAACCTTGGGAAGACTGTGGCTAGCCACTGCAGATGCATATATCGGATGTAGGTCCGGATCTATGGTGATCTCTGATGGACAGGCCACTCAAAACCTGAATCTTTATCACCCAGCAAAACCTCATATGGATTCAAATATTCCCTGGTGGGACGAATTTGCACCTGAATCTGATCTTTCCCTACCTCTTCTTACACTTGGAAAAGCACAATACTTTAAGGATGAAACAGAGGATGATATTATTAATGGTTTTATCAGTAATCCACTCCCTACTGCCTCCATTAGAGATTTGGGAGAAGAAGGTGAGGAAGATGATGTAATAATTGAACATTTGAAAACAACTCCACTTACTATCAGCAGTCCCATTGAAATCAAACCTGGAAAATGTTTTAACATCAATCCTAACCTAACTGCTGAACAAAACAGATTGCTGATACAACTGTTACAGAAATACAAAAAGGCATTTGCATGGTACTATACCGATATGAAAGGAATCTGTCCTACCCTATGCACTCACCGCATTTATCTTAAAGAAGATTGAAAACCTGTTAGACAACCTCAGTGCCGAATGAACCCCGCACTTAAGGAGGTAGTAAAAGAATAATTACATAAACTCCTTAATGCTAATTCCATCTACCCTATTTCTGACAGTCAGTGGATGTCTCCGCTTGTCATAGTTCAAAAGAAGAATAGAAAATGGAGGGTCTGTGTCGACTATAGAGAACTTAACAAGGCCACTCAAAAATATCATTTTCCCTTACCATTTATTGATCAGGTCTTGGACGCTCTTTCTGGAAAAATATTCTTTTCATTTCTAGATGGATTTAGTGGCTATAATCAAATACAGATTTCTCCAAAAGATCAAGAAAAGACAACCTTTACTTCTCCATGGGATACTTTTGCATACAGAGTCCTTCCCTTTGGTCTCTGCAATGCACCAGCAACCTTTCAAAGGGCAATACTAGGTATTTTTTCTGATCTTTTGAATGATTGTCTTGAAATATTTATGTATGATTTTACACCCTTCAGGGAAGCCTTTGAGACAGCATTAGCTAAG
The DNA here is from genome assembly GCA_034641835.2 of Pinus albicaulis. Taxonomy (NCBI): domain Eukaryota; kingdom Viridiplantae; phylum Streptophyta; class Pinopsida; order Pinales; family Pinaceae; genus Pinus; species Pinus albicaulis. The sequence goes on along the minus strand of JAXQQM020078087.1, from coordinate 113,791 downwards.
TTGCAGAAAGTGCTGGAATGTTGTGAACAAACTAATGTTTCTCTGAGCATGGAAAAATGCCACATGATGATGACCAAGGGAATTGTACTAGGACATTCATTTCAGCAGATGGAATCAAGGTAGATCCTGCAAAAATTGAGGTAATCTCGAAAATTCCGACCCCTAAGACTCCGAAAGAGGTACATAATTTTTTGGGACATGCAGGATACTATAGGAGGTTTATAGAGAATTTTTCAAATATTGCATCTCTTCTATTTTCATTACTAATGAAAGATGAGGAATTTTTGTGGACAAAAAAGTGTGATTAGCCCTTTTTAAAGTTGAAGAGCTGTGTAACATGTTGGAACAGGGTCTCCTACAAAGCTGCGAATCTGGTCCATTTTGTATACTTTTTATTATATTTAGTCTAATGCAGGGGTTTTGGGGTGGGTCAAAGCCCCTAATGCATTGTAAGTGGGTCAAGGGTAGACCAAGAGTCCGAAAACCACGGTTTGCGGACCACTGGATGCGTAGGCTAAAGTAGTATAAATAGTTGAACCTTTTTGAGTCGATGGGTAGGAATGAATTGGAATTGATGCTATGTGCGAAATGTTAGATCTGTAGGGTTGGTTGGGTAAGGACTCCTACAGGATGTGTGCACAGAGATCCTCTGTCCTACTGTGTGTGGACCCTACTACTGTGTGCCTAGGTTGGATTTTGGGTATTGTAAGTAAATCTGAAGGATTAATGACTGCAGAAGGTTGTTGGAATATCTGAATGTATTGGACTTACTGCTGATGTGAATCTGTGATATCTGATTGAGTGTGTATTCTTCTATGTTATTGATTTAAGCTACGAAAGTACTTGTGTTACTTTTTTATGTTGCGATCTGGATCTGTTATGTTATACTTTATGCAAGGATACCTATGATAACTGCGATAATGTTTTATAAGTCTATGATCTGTTAGTTACTGTGATTATAATTGGTATTGCACACGTGGATGTGAAGGATATCAGTAGATCAGGGCTCTGTGATATAAGATCTGGTAATTATAAGGTTGAACGCAGCTCTGCTTGACTTACCTACCCTCTCCAAGGGTGCGGAAACCTGGTTCCAGCACCCTCCCATACTGCTTCGGGTGAGACTTTGGCCTACGCAAGCAGGTCACTGCTAAAATGGATAGTAGTATAGGGTTTTGTTGGCAAACCTTAACCTCCGAACCTGGGTCAGGACCCCCTGTAATATTCCAAATCTGGAATAGCACAGCAAGCCTGCTAAAATAACGCACTCGTGGGAGATTGATGCATAGAAATGAGTTTAAAACCCTTGGATCCCTTAGATCAGCAGATCTGGAGTCTATATCCAAAAGGGGAGCAAAAACAAATCAAACTAGGTGTGGTAAACAGATCTCCCACCACCCAGTCTAGCTGAAAAAAACCCTACAAGAGGGGCTGCAGCTATGCACAACAAACTACTTTAGAAATAATGCAGCCTTGGAAAATATGAGCAAGTGGCCATCAAATATGAATTAATAATGAATGTACAGTAGCAAATCAGAATTAAAACGAAGCTCTTTCAATATACAGTAGAATACAAGAGACAATAGAGCAATAAATCTTCAGAAAAGAAGGTTGCAACACATATATAACTACAGAAATGGATCAACAGCGTTATTTTAAGGAGCTACAACAGTCGAATATTACAACTCAGATCTAGGACAGATCTGTGGACAAAACATCAGATCTATTTCATATCTGGAAACTAGATAGTCTTATTTACAAGATCCCCTTGGGGTTTTGATCAAATCATGCATAAACAAGAGTAGATCTGAGTTTTAAGTTGCAGATCTGTAAAATGCTGCAATAATTTCTGAATATAAATTTCATTACAATAGATCACATCTAAACAGAACATGGATCAGCAATCTAATCCATGGATCACCAAAGTGAAAGGCAAAGCCCAGCACGAGAGATCTCTCATCAAAACTGGGATCAAAACACCACTGAAGACTCTCATACAAAAATAACATAGTTCCTCAATGGAAATAGTGTTGTAGCTTGAATGACAGATGGCCAACTGCCAAGATACAGATCTGAAGTACAAACAGGAGAGGAACTCTTCCAGGAGGTTAAAAGACACACTCCATGAGAAGAGGCTCCCAAAACAAGCTAGATCTCTACAGATCTAGAATCCCACTTGCTGCAGCTTGCAAAAGCAAACAAACCCTCACTAGATCTGCACTGCAATTGGAAGTAGAGCTTGGCCTTAAGCCTGATAGTGGATCAAATCAGCAAATACTCCTCCAAGAATCCTCAAAGGAAGAGGTGAAATCCCTGCATAGGAACTCCAAGTGTTAAGCAACACAATCCTCCACTAAACAGCAGAGAATAGTATTTATCTAAATAGACAAGATACTCATAAATATGATCAATAAAAAACCTTCTCTTGCTGCCCTCCCTTTCCTTTTATAAGATGAAAGCCTTTTCAAACCCTAAACCACCTTGATGAGTTAGCTCCTTTCACATGATGGGCCTCCTTCTAGAACTACGTTGTCCCTTCATGAGATACATTGAACCTAGATAGCGCTGTAGATTTGGTCAAGTTTGACCCAGTCTCACAGCTCAAACCCCTTTCACACCTGCAAGTGATTTATTTACATGGCCCTAATTTATCTGTGTTCACATGGGCATTGATTTATTCAGTCTTTTTAGGAGTTTTACATGTCCTCCTTTATTCATTTATTCATGCAACAGAAAGTAAAACAAAAATTAATATTCCTCTTAGCTTAGGCTAAGTAGGAATATTACAGTCCTCCCTTCCAAAATGTTGCTTGTCCTCAAGCAAATGATAGGGTAAGAGCTGTAGTACTTCTCCTCCTCCATTGATGGCATCATCAAGGATCCAGTCCTCATCATAAGCCAAGTGCTCAACAAGCCAATACATCATGAATTGTTCCTCCAAAGCCAACATAATATGTGCATATTCCATCCCTTCAGGAGTGAAAAATTCAATAGAAATAAACATGGTTGAAGCAATGCTACATCTAAAACATGTATCATGAAGTAGAGGTATAAGTTCCAAGCCATATGGTACATACAAGCTGCCCATCTTCTATCCATACAATCCCAAAAAAAATACAACTATATCATCCAAGTATGGAAGTAAGACTACATATATGCAAACTAAAATTTGCACTTGAGGAGGTGGGTCAAAATCCCACATGTGATGCTAGCGCAGTGCACATCCTGTCTTCATTAGATCCTGGTGTGGCAAGAGGCATTCCCACCACACATTTGTTGCATGAGTCACCTTAACATGGTTGAAGATGTTACATAAGTTTGGTGCCTTTGGGAAGCACCCATCATGAAAAGGAATCTCCCTTTGCACAACAAGGGAGTGGCCAAGCTCAGAATTTCTATTGGCCCCCAACAAGCTATGAGATCCACATGATCTCTCACTCCCTTTAGGATTCATATCCTACAAAAACATGGCAAAGGAATGTAATAGATCAGAAAATACAACTTTCTTGGCATGATCAAATCCTTTACCATCATAGTCCTTCATACACATGGATTTGAGCATGAGCATTCCCTTCCTCTCAAGCAAAGGAATATCTGGCTGGGATGACTCTTGCAAAGATTCCATGGGCTGCCCCAATCCTCCATAGCTATTGAAGTGTTGATGTAAGTCCTCTCTCATGCCTTCCCAATCAAAACTCTTCATGATCAGGGTATAGATCTTCATTGAATACATATGGCTGAGGAAGAATTCTTCATAGGCTCCTTGTAGGATCTTCTGATTGAGCTTGGAAGCTCTAGCCAAGAAGACCTTACCATGATAATAGATGACTCCCCCTTGGACTAAGTAGCCCTCTTCTTGTTGCATGCCATCTAGTATCATACTTGTGTGGAGATCTTTGGAATAATCTACAAGGAGTTGAGATTTCCAATAGAGATCCACACTGCTCAACAATGACAGCGCGGCTGATACATTCATGGAAGGGCTTGTCATGTTGCTGATCTCATTTTTGACATTACACATGCCAAAACTTTTTGTGGGAAGGTTGATCCTCCCATGGCGCAGATTCATAAAAGAGAGAGGGAGATAGTGATGCAGGAAGAAGATCTCCCTCATACTTGGGCTGTCCCAAGCCCTCTAACGTTGTGACTTGGTCTCTCATTGCTCCAATCCTTCCTTGATCTAGATTTAGAGCAACACTTTGTGGAGCCTTCCACACAAGATCTGAATCTAATGGCTTTCCAGGTGGCTTTCCATTAGATAAGAATGTCCCTTGCAGCATCCTCATGAACATGAGAGAAGGAACTGTGAGATCCCTTCTTCCACTACACAAATCCATCTATGGTGTTTGTGTGTAAGTACTAGGTGAAGGATAAGTGTGCATGCCTTGAATCATTTGTGGTTTCCCACTCTTCAAGTCCACCCACTTCATTTTCAAATATTTCCAATCAGTGGTAACCTTCCCCAAGGTAATCAACCATTGGACACCCAAAATGATATTGGTGTCTGGTTTGTCAACTACAAAGAAGTGATCCACCAGAGTGTAGGATCCCATAGTGACAGAGAGTGACGGAACATAATGCATGCATTGCATGGTCCTATATCCTGGGACCAAAACAGAAAATCCCTCAAAAGTGTCAGTGGGGATTGATCTCCTTTGCACAAGATGAGCATCAATAAAGTTGTGGGTTGCCCCACTGTCAATCAGGATAGATACTCTCTGATTCATAACTGAACCTTGTACTCTTAGGGTCAAGTACTTAGGCACTCCTCTCAAAGATGCAAGAGTCCCACTCATTGGAGCAAAGGCTCCCTTCCCATCTCTGGATGGTGTTTGATCTTCCTCATCATCATCATTGTTGTGACCCCTCCTAGGTTCATCATCTTCCTCCTAAAGATCTGAGAAGACTTCTATGTAGTGTGCTTTTCCTGCAGCACATCTATGTCTCGGTGCCCATGACTCTTGGCAAGTGAAACACAGTTTCTTTTTCCTCAATTCCCTCCTGAGATCAACATCAAGAGGCTTCTTCATAGAGCTCTCCTTGGGAGGAGTAGCTTTTCCATCCTTCCCCTTAGAAAATTGAGGGGCCTTGCTTTGGAAAGTTTCCTTTGCTTTTGGCAAGCCATCTTGGAGGTCTCTAGCCCTCTTAATGGCATCATGAAAAGTGATGGGCTTTGTAGATTTAACCAACCAATGAAAAGGTTCCTTCAGGCCATCGATGAACATGTAGACTCTCCTGGATACAGATAGATCAGGGACCATGACTGATAATCTTAGAAACTCAGAGATATAAGTCTTTGCATCCCCTGATTGCTTAAGTTTTGCAAGGCTTATGAAGGGTGCTTCAGGATCCTTCCTTTCAAACCTCTCAACCAGTATTCTAGTAAACTCAGAATAGGTAGTCACATTTTTATGTCCCAATGTAGACAACCCATGGAACCACCAATTGTGTGCTTCACCTTCAAAGTGCAGCGCTGCAATCTTGATGGCTTCAGTCTCAGGGACCTTGTTCAACTGGAAGTAAATAACCATCTTTTCTACCCATGCCTTAGCAGAACTGGAGGATGATCCATCAAACTTGGGAAAAAATAATCTACCCATAGAGTGGTGTCTATCCTGACTATGAAAGAACCCACCATCTCTATACTGCTGCCTTGGTCTTCTTTTGTCCTTGATGTGAAAAAAGTCCTGGAAACTCAAGTTATCCTTGAATCTCTGACTCTAAGAATCATACTCCACAAAGTAATCTTCAAGGGAAGCTTGTTCTTGTGGTCCTTCATTCTCCACAGCCAAGAAAGTAGGCATAGTGGAGCATTGTGAAGCTTGTGGGGCTTGTGGCAAATTCACTGGTTGACCAATCCCATGATGAGACATGTCAGAGCTTTCTCCTGGATGAAATATCTGAAGAGATTCCCTCATTCTGTCCACCCTCATCTCCTTGATCCCTCTGGAAATATCTTGCATGGCCACCAAAAGAGTCCTTGCAAACTCTTCCCCTTCCTTGTCACTTGCAGTCTTAAGGACTTTACCCTTGTCTTGATCTTCAGTAGTATAATCATACTTCTTATGACTTCTGTTCTGATACCTCTTATCCCTCTCAGTAAGAGGTTCATCTTATTATGAATTCAACATGGCTGTGATGCTCCAAGGAAAGCATAGGTTGTGCCAAGAAAGCTCTGATACCACTGTAATATTCCAAATCTGGAATAGCACAGCAAGCCTGCAAAAATAACGCACTCCTAGGAGATTGATTTACAGAAATGATTTTACAACCCTTGGATCCATTATATCAATAGATCTGGAGTCTATATCCAAAAGGGCAGCAAAAACAAATCAAACTAGGTGTGGTAAACAGATCTCCCACCACCTAGTCTAGCTGAAAAACACCCTACAAGAGGGGCTGCAGCTATGCACAAAAAATTGCTTTAGAAATAGTGCAGTATTATAAAATATGATAAGGAGGCCATAAAATATGAATAACTAATGAATGTACAGTATAAAATCAGAATTACAATGAAGCTCTTTCAATATACAGTAGAATACAGGAGACAATAGAGCAAGAAATCTTCAGAAAAGAAGGTTGCAACACATATATAACTGCAGAAATGGCTCAACAACGTTATTTTAAGGAGCTGCAGTAGCTGAATATTACAAATCAGATCTAGGACAGATCTGTGGACAAAACATCAGATCTATTTCAGATCTAGAAACTAGATAGTCTTATTTACAAGATCCCCTTGGGGTTTTGATCAAATCATGCATAAGCAAGAGTAGATCTGAGTTTTAAGTTGCAGAACTGTAAAATATTGCAGTAATTTATAAATATAACTTTTCATTACAATAGATCAGATCTAAACATAACATGGATTAGCAAGCTAATCCATGGATCACCAAAGTGAAAGGCAAAGCCCGGCACCAGAGATCTCTCATCAAAACTGGGATCAAAACACCCTGAAGACTCTCATACAAAAATAACACAGTTCCTCAATGGAAAAAACATTTATCTTGAATGACATAGATGGAAAACTGCCAAGATACAGATCTAAAGTAAAAATAGGAGAGGCACTCTTCCAGGAGGTTAAAATACATGGTTCCATGAGAAGAGGCTCCCGAAACAAGCTAGATCTCTACAGATCTAGAATCCCACTTGCTGCAGCTTGAAAAAGTAGACAAACCCTCACTGGATCTGTGCTGCAATTGGAATTAGAGCTTGGCCTCAAGCCTGATAGTGGATCAAGTCAGCAAATACTCCTCCAAGAATCCTCAAAGGAAGAGGTGAAATCCCTGAATAGGAACTCCAAGTGTTAAGTAGCACAATCCTCCACTAAATAGCAGAGAATAGTATTTGTCTAAACAGATAATATACTCATAAATATGATCAATCAACAACCTTCTCTTGCTGCCCTCCCTTTCCTTTTATAAGATGGAAGCCTTTGCAAACCCTAAACCACCTTGATGAGTTAGCTTCTTTCACATGAGGGGCCTCCTTCTAGAACTGCGATGTCCCTTCATGAGATACATTGAACCTAGACAGTGCTGTCGATTTGGTCAAGGTTGACCCAGTCTCACAGCTCAAACCCCTTTCACACCTGCAAGTGATTTATTTACATGGCCTTGATTTATCTGTGTTCACATGGGCATTGATTTATTCAATATTTTTAGGAGTTTTACATGTCCTCCTTTATTCATTTATTCATGCAACAGAAAATAAAACAAAAATGAATATTCCTCTTAGCTTAGGCTAAGTAGGAATATTACACCCCCCTAAGCCAAAAAATGGTTCTGTTGCTGGGACCAGGAGAATTTTGAGAGAGGGATCAGGTAATGCCAAGGCCGTATTGGAAATCTGAAAGAAAAGAAATTGATGAATGGTTTGAACAGAAAGTTCAAGAATTCGTAGTAAAAGAAAATTGTAGTAAGAGGTTGACCACCGAAGAGTGGAAGAATAAGTATATTTTCATGGAGATCTACGAGATCTTATTTGTAACAATTTCGATCGAGCTCCAGGAGTGGCTCGCAAGGTTGGTCGAATTTCAGAAGTGTTGGAAAGACGAGCGGGTCACACAGTGGACCCCAGAATTGATATAGCAGTTAGAGAAGACTGATAACACCATCACTCACATTGTGGATCACTGGGTGGACAGTGTGCTAGGAGGGTTCGAGACAGAATTTTCCATCGATTAGTTCGTCTCCTACTCTGAAGCAGAGAAAATATTCTTCAAGGGTTTCCGGGGTAAGTTTCTGAAGACCTCACCATTTCTGATTAAGATATTACTGTGCGAAAAGAGTATTCTGTGTAGCCACATTGAATGAATGATCTATGATCTGACGGGAGTACGACACAAAGTGGAAATACTATCGGACCAATCAAGAAGGCGGTTATAATGATCCTTTTTCAGGATTCTCAAGATTCTATTTCAGAGATGGACTACAAAGGTATTTACTGGATATGTCACCTTTCAAAAAAATGATGAGATCCAGAGGCTACCTGGAAAACTGTAGACTCTGACTATAGAACTTGGAATAACCCCTTTTCATGAATTTCAACAAGGTGTTCAAGGAAAACGTTGTATAAGTAAAATTGTGCAAAAATAACGCAGATCAAGGCTTTTTTTGCCTCATTTATGCTATATGTGACTTATAGATGGAATTTCATCAGAAACAAATCAGTTTAGGCACATTAAATAGATCTCCCAAAAAGTAGACTAGCTAAAAAGCACCCAAAGGGGAAGGCTGCAATCAAATGCAAGCACTGCTTCAGGAATTGCGTAGTTTTAAATAATGTTCAATGTACATCAGAAAGATAACTGATATCTCATTATTACATCAGAAAATAATCATTATGATGAATCCCTTTCATTATACAGTAGAAATCATGAGCCAATACAGCAGTAAATCTTCAGAAAAGAGAGCAGGAGCACATGTAAATTTGCAGAAATGCTTCAACAGCGTTATTTTTCAGGAGGTTCAGCAGATGTAAGTTACAACTTATATCTATAGAAGATCTATGGAAAAAATATTAAATCTATATCAGATCTAGAAACTCTATATTTTTCTCTACAAGATCCACTTGGAATTTTGACAAAAGCATGCATGAATAAGAGTAGATCTGAGAAACAAGTTGCAGATCTGGAAACTACTGCAGTAAATTTCTGAATATAGCATTTCATTACAATGGATCAGATCTGAACAGAACATAGATCAGCAATCCAATCCATGGATCACCAAGTGGAAGGCAAAGCCCAACCCAAGAGATATCTGATCTAAACTATGAGCAAGACAACCTGCAAACCCTCATACATAAATAACACAGTTTTCCCAGTGGGACAGCACTGTAGCTCAAAAGACACAGAAAAATACTGAATAGTTTCAGATCTGAAGTACAAGAAATGATACACTCTTACAAGAGGTAAAAGAACCCACTCCATGGAGAGAGGCTCTCAAAATACACTAGATCCATGCAGATCTAGATCACCACTTGCTGCAGCTTGTAGAGACAGCAAAGCCCTCAATGGATCAGCGCTACCAATGTAAGTAGGAGCTTGGCCTCAAGCCTAATAGTGGTTCATTTCAGAAAAATTTCCTCCTTGAATCATCAAAGGAAGAGGTGAAACTCCTGCACAGGAATTCCAGATACAATCCTCCACTCAACAGCAGAGAATGGTATTTGTCTAAGCAGACAAATACTCAGAAATATAATCTATCAACAACCTTCTCTTGTTGCCCTCCTTTTCCTTTTATAAGATGAGAAAGCCCTTTCAAACCCTAAACCACCTTGATGAGTTAGCCCTTTTCACATTAGAGGCTCCTTTCTAGAACTGCGATGTCCCTTTTGGAGATGCAATGAACCTAGACAGCATTGTTGATTTGGTCAAGGTTGACCCAGTCTTTAGCTCAAACCTCTTTCACACCTACAAGTGATTATTTACATAGCCCTTATTTGTCTTTGTTCACATGGGAATTGATTTATTCTTACTTTTTAGGAGTTTTACATGTCCTCCTTTATTCATTTATTCATGAAACATAAATTAAAACAAAATTGAATGTTTCCTCTTCGCTAAGGCTAAGTGGGAACATTACAGTCCTCCCCTCCAAAAATTTTCTTGTCCTCAAGAAACTGATAGGGTAAGAGTTGTAGTTCTTCTCCTTATCCATTGATGGCACCATCAAGGATCAAGCTTTCATCATGGACTAAGTGCTCATCAAGCCAATACATCATAAACTACTCCTCCAATGCTAACATGATAGGGGCATAGTCTATCCCTTCAGGAGTGTAAAACTCAACAGAAATAAACATGGGTGAAGCAATGTCACATCTAAAACATGTATCATGAAGTACATGATAAATTTCCATCCCATGTGGTACATATACATTGCCCACTTTTTTCCCATACAAACCCATAAACAATACCAATATATCATCTATGTATGGAAGCAAAATCACATATATGCAAATTGAAATTTGCACTTGAGGAGGTGGGTCACAATCCCACATAAGGTACCAACACAGTGCACTCCTTGTTTTGAGTAGATCTGAGTGTGGTAGGTGGTACTCCCACCACATCTTTTCTACATGGGTCACTTTGACATGGTTGAAAGTGAGGCCCAAGTTAGGTGCCTTTGGGAAGCACCCATCATGATAGATAATCTCCCTTTGCACCTCAAGGGAGTGACCAGATTTGGAATTTTTATTAGCCTCATCAATGCCATGAGATCTGCATGTAATATCACTCCTTGTAGGAGCCATGGCCTACATACATATGGTAAGAGAATGTGTCAAATCATAAAAATAAACATGCTCCATAAGATCATATTCTTTACCATTCAAGTCTCCCACAGACATGGAGTTAGGCATGGGAATTTCTCCTCTTTTAAGAGAAGGAAGAGATGGCTGAAATGTCTCCTGAATAGGATCCTTTGGCTGCCCTATCTCCTCATAACTATTTCACTCTTGTAAGTGCCGATGTACTTCCTCCCAATCATAGTGTTGATGTAGTTCTTCCTTCATACCCTCCCAATCAAAACTCCTCAAGATTAGGGAGTAGATATTTGCTGACTGTATATAGCTGGAAAGGAACTCTTTGTGTGCTCTTTGTAGTATCTCTTGCTTAAGCTTGGAGGCTTGAGACAAGAATACTTTACCAAGATGATAGATGACCCCTTCATGGACCAAATATCCTCCTCCTTGCTTCATGCCATCTAATATCATCACAGTGTGCAGATCTTTGGAGTATTCCACAAGGATTTGAGATCTCCAATATGGATCTACACATATCAACAAGGATAGTGTTTTTGATGCATCTATGGTGGTGCTTGCCTTGTTGCTGATTGTTTCTTTGACATTACACATGCCAAACTTATTTGTGGGAAGGCTGATCCTTCCCTTTACTTCCTTCCACAGCACTGTGGCTTTCTCCTCCATTTCTCCAGCACTTTTTGAGGCATCCCCCACATGATCAGAATCCAATGGCATTCCAAGTGGCTTGCCATGAGGTAGGAATGTTCCTTGCAACATTCTCATAAACATGAGAGAAGGAACTGTGTGGTCCTTGCCCCCAATGTGCAATTCCATCTTTGTTGTTTGGGTGGAAACATCAAGTGAAGGATAGGTGTGCATGCCTTGAATTATTTGTTGTTTCCCACTCTTCAATTCCACCCACTCCATTTGCAAGGCCTTCCAATCAGTGGTGACCTTCCCCAAGGTAATCAACCACTGGACACCCAAGATGATATTGGTGTTTGGTATGTCAACTACAAAGAAGTGATCAACCAAGGTGTAGGATCCCATAGTCACATAATGTGATGGAACATACTGCATGCACTACATAGTTCTATCTACCGAAACCAAAACAGAGAACCCATCAAAATTATCAATGGTGTTAGTCATCAGTATTTTTTACCTATTGTTGATGACTAGTTTCCTTAGCTAATTTTTCTAGAAGCTAATCTCAAAATTGTCGATTTGTCATCTAGAAAACACCCCAAAACAATTTTTGTCTTCCTACCCCTTCCTATCAGTCTATGATGAGAACGAACCCCGGTTGTCAAGTCCTATCTGGTTTCAGCAAAGTAACCCTATTTATTGTTGTCATACCTGTAAATTATTTTCTATCATTTACCCTTATTTCTCATGCCATTCACTATCCAAAGGTTTACAAAGTGTCTGCAACTCTATCCCTGGTCATCTTTTCATTTGAAAATCTGATCATCCCTAAGAAAACATTCAGAATCTTTCAAAATTGTCCCTAAGTTAGATAGTGGTGTTTAGGGAGTTTTTCCTTGGCTAAGATATCCTAGGCCAAAAAGCCTTTGTTTAGTACCAGTCAATCATGAATTAGTTCCTATTCTGCAAAACAATCATTGTTCTATCCATAGGTCACACACCACTAAGAGGTCACTTTGTCTTATTTCAGAAGAAGTTCAACAAAGGTCCAAATCAGGAAAAGAGAAGGTTTGTCACTGTCTAAAGAAAAATGCTTAGATCAGGAAAAATCTCCATGAAACACCAAAATAGCTCTCCAAGGTTCCAAATCATCTATTTTTACATCTTTGCAGGGGTGTAATTGAATGATGATCAATGTGCACATAAGAGAAAAAATACAAGTTCAAACAGGTCTCTCATGTTGAAAAGGTTTGCCATCAATGATCAGATGAAGATCTGTAAAGTAAAGAGTAGCAAGTGTACATGTTATAAATCTAAAGGCTGTTTTAGGAGTAGATATCATTCCTCATCAATGAAGCAAATGAATTAAATGAGATGCTGATCAGCAGTGCTCCATAATCTCTTCCAAAAGCAGTGTTGCATAATCTTCTGAAGGGCATCATCATGTAAGGCATAAGAAGACAGCTGCTTCTTATGATACCCTAAACCTGGGATGTGAACATTAATCAAAGAAAATTTCAAGGTACCCTGAAAACACAGTCAAGGGAAAATTAGTTCAAAGGTGTCCAAAAGTGAGCATTAGCCTTATACCAATCACTTTATTCACTCCCTAAAACTTCACAATGATATGATGCCAAGAAAATACATATATTGCAGAGCAAATGACACAGTGTTGAAATAAATGAAATTTCATGTGTATGATGATAACCTCCTTCATGAAAAGTAGATGGTTAGAAATCAAAATGACAGAACCTCCTTCAAAAAGCAGAGGGTTAGGAAGACATTGCTGTGGCCTCCTTCACAAACAAGCAGAGGGCCAACATGTTCTTAAGTGACTTTAGTGGCTACTTGGTGCTTTTTTCCTCCAAATATGAACATAGAATGCATAGCAGGGTTAGAAATGTTGCTTTGATAAAGTCTCTGTTGGTAAGACCATGTTGAGAAACAGTGGTAAAACAAATGAAAGTTCGTAAGTTAAGGGCCTATTTCACATCAAAAGCAAGATAGTGACATGATGGTGCTAAAAATCCTCTATTCTTATATTGATGAAAGCATCCTCCAAAGGACAAAATCCGAGGCTGAAGTTTTGTTTAAAAGCACCCTCATCTGGATGGTAAAATTGGTAGACTAAGCTCTGTTTTTAGTCATTTCTGCAAACTGATATAAAGCAGACAATCCACCCAGAGGATGTATATAAGAAGGGTAGCTTTCATTTTAGATAGATCTATCCTAGTCTATCTAACTACTTTTGCAAGGTAAACAGAGGGCTATCACTTGGGTTACAGCTACTATGAATCTACTCATTCATAAGGATTAAAGGTGACCATCTTTGGTAAACAAAGCAGAAGATCAAATCATGTGATAAGACCTTCTTTCACTCCATAAACAAATAGATTTGCATATGCGGTTTCAAAAGGCTGCAAGGGTAGTGTTTTATAAGCCTCTTTCAAATGGTATACAAGGTCATAGTTGTGGAGAAAACCTTCTTAAAAGATAGACAGGGAACCTTTCATAAACAAAATCACATGTTTATTTTCTGTGGTTTCAAAGTGACATAATATTAATGAAGGCAGGTATCACAGATAAAGCTTTAATGAAGAACAAAGGGACTGTTTGTAAGGAGATAATTCAAGAATGACAAGTGGAGATTAAAAAATCATCAAAGTTGAATATAGGTTTTGAAGAGGAAATTTGCATTGGTTTTACAGTTGAAACATCAACCCTTTTTCAAAGGTTTTCTTTCAAATCAAAAGGAGAAAACCATTTTCAAAAAAAAAATCAACAAAGTCACCTTGTTTTAAAACAAATGCAAAGGCAAACAAAAAGGTAAATTTGTTTTGGTTTTTTCAAACTCAATAAAGGGAAGAAGTATGTTTTTTTTTTAACTATAAAGGGCCATGAAACAAATATTTCGTTCATCATTGTGCCAAGAGCTTCACGAAGGAGAGAAAATTGATCTCCAGCAAAGAATTTACACAGCATCCCTAGCTTTTTGAATGCGCGACACGCCTGTATTCTCGCACGGCGCGCCTATAGGCGTCTTCAAAAGGGTTTAACACATAGGCACGGCACACCTGTATCGTTGTGCGGCACACCTATGCCGGCATTCAACGGGCTCCCAGGGCCGACCCGACAAGCTTGAACGCGACGTGTTTTCCCGTTCAGACCCGCCCGGCCCAGCAACCATCTTTGAAATCATTGTCTGCCCACCTGGGCCCATATTCAAAGGAACCCTCGAAGGCGCCAAGGTCAGGTTTTTAACCAAGAATTCACCTCCAAAATACATCAAGATACTTTTATGAAGGGAGACTATTTTGTTTTAGAGAAACAGTGATCATCAAAGAGGGACAGTTTGTTCAAAGGGAGAGCACAGTGTTTTTCAAAGAGTGTATTCTTTGCTTTGAGAGAAAAGAAGATAGTGATTGGGTGAAACATCTTGTTATTATTTTACAAGGGGTTTGCTCTATCTCTTAAAAACAGTGATTTCAAAAGGACAGTGATTAAAGGATAAATATTTGTTGTCAGTATTTAAAGGAGGACTTCTTACTGTGAATAGCAAAGGATAAAGATAGTGATTTAGGGGGAATAGTTTTTGTGTCAAAAACAAAAGGGGACTTGTCTTTAAAAACCAAAAATAGATCTCATTAAAGGCCTTTTTTCTCACAACAAATTTCATAAGAAGGGAGCTTGTTTTCACTTAACAAAAACTTGTTTTCCAACTAAGGACAAACTTAGTCTTGCAAAGAGGAAAAGGTGTTTTTGGTTGAGGACCTATTTCAGTGATCATTTGAACAGTTTGTCTTGGTAAGTTAGTGAAGGGTATCAAAAGGAAAAATGCCTCCAAAGAAGGATAGAAGAAGTGGGTATCACAATAGGTATGAACCTATTACAACTCAGGAAGTGAATGAATCTCCTTCAGTACTCTTCAATTTTCATGAAGTAGGATGCTTAGAATTTTGAAAAAAATTCCAAGAAGTAAAACATCACCTTCCTTTAACACATTTATTTTCTTTAAGGCTGCAAGGAAATCATTTTCATCTAGCAGGTCTGGATTTCAAACTCTCTCCTAGGGCTATCTCCAAAGCTACTAAGATCCCCTATATAAGAGAGAAATGGTTCAAACAAACATACCTAGATCTAAATCACTACAAACACTTTCTAAAACCAGACCATCAGGATGCTTGCCAAGCTATTTTCCCTTTTTCTCACTTTTTGACCAGCTATGCCCCCCTCATGAAAGTAATCATGAAGTATTTCACATGTGAAGGGAGGTTTTCCTGGATTTATGCCTATCACATCAGGCTTCTTATGCATTTCACAAGAACTCAGTTGCTGAACCTGCCTTTCTTCCTCTATAGAAGCATTGACAAGATGGCCTCTACTATACAAAAGAAGCCCTCCACCCAACAACAAGCTTGTTTGTTTCATCATTCCCTTATCAAGATCATCATCCTCCATCAACTGGAAAAGAAGGGAGTTTCTTGGGACTCTTTCATCTCCCATCCCGATTTTGACATTGCCTCTTCATCTCATGCGCCTTCCTCACCATCCACTTATCATGTTTCTCCTTCTTCTAGTAAATCCACTCCTAAAAAACCAAAATCCCCTATGATTGAGAGTGAAGAAGAGAAGAAGTAAACTAGTGATAAATAAGGGCAAAGTGACAAGAAGCAAACTAGTGATGATGAGGGACAAAGCAAAGAATCTAAGGATGATAGTGGGAATGAACAAAATGATGGTGAGCATAGCATTCATGAAGAGGAACATGATGGCAGCCAACATAGCAGTAAGCATGAGGGTGATGAGGGACAAAATAGTGAAGGTAAAGAGCACAGCAATCATGAAGAAAGCAGGGACGGAGATGAACAAGGCAGTCCTCAAGAAAACAAACAAAGTGGCAGCCAAAACAGTGATGATGAGGGTCATGACGGTCCTCCAAAAGGACACTTATGATGAGAAACAAGACAGCCCTCAAGCAAGAAATGATGATGGCAAGCAAACACCAAACAGTGAGCATTCCGAAGAGGGCAGCATGGAGAAAAAAGACCAAATCAGTGACCATGAGCATAGCAGTGGTGAAGACAAACAAGGCAATCTTCAAACATAAGAAAATAGTGACAAAGGTGAAGTTGGAGCAGATGATGATAGAGGCAGCAAGGTAAAAGACCAAGTTGAGAAAGTACAAGTAGATAAACCTCCTCTCTCTTCTCCTCCACACAGCCAAGAGCATGTGCTAGCTGCCTCTCCTAGGCAAGGGGCCATGACTCTTCCTTCAAAAGTGGCGAAGCCTAGAAACACTAGATCAGAAAAGAAGAAGACCACTCTAGCAGTGACTAGCAATGTCACAAGAGCACTAAGGAGTAGAGGCAAACTGCCTAAGAAGAGTATTATTGAATTTCCTAAGAGGAATAGAACCAAGAAGTCTACCCAAGGAAAAGGTAAAGAAAAAGAGGAGAGTAGTCATGAAAAGGAGAGGGAATTTGACATCATACAGATAGACAGTGATGATGGGGATAATGAAGCTATAATTCTTGAGTCTCTTTTGCAAAACAGAGAAGCCCAAATTCATGACCTACAAGCTGATCTAGAAAGTTCAAAAGACCTCATACATGTTCTACAGATGAAAAACAAACAAATGAGTGGTCAAATGGCAGTTTATGAGGCTCGGGCTTTCAAATACCAAAGGGAAGCCTCCAAAGCACAAACCAAGCTTGAAGAGCTTATGGGTGAATTTGATAATACTGAAGAAGAAGAGCAGCCAATGAGAAAGAGGCCTAGGACTATGGGACTCAAGAAAGCTTTGGAGAAAAAGAAGGAAGAAGAGGCAGCCCTTGTTTGATCTTATCCTCTCACTCATTTTCTCGCCCAAGAAATAGAGAATGATAAAGAATCATGGCTTGAAAGGGCCAACAATAATTTGGAGGATAAATTAGAGAAAGCTAATAGAGACTTGAGCCTACAAAAGAAGATGACCGGGCACTACAAGAAGTTGAACCAATTTGCCCGAAAAAAGATCAAACTTGCTCAAGAAAGGCTCAAGGCTTCCTGAAAGAGGCACCCAGTAGAAAAAGTGGAGAAAGGCACATCAGCACTTGAAATATTGGCCTCAGCTTCCTTACATGTTTCTAAGAACCCATGAGGGGCTTGCTCACCAAAATTGAGCAAATTTTGACAAGATTTTGTTTTTTGTGTTTTTTGGCCATAATTGCACATTTTTCAAGGCACTGCCATGGGTGTTGGGAGCATCCTCAGCTCATGAAAGTCATTTTTTTGGATGGAATAAATTCATGGGCAACTACTCACAAATTTTTAGATCCAAAAGAGGTGTTTTGGTCCCCCAAAGAGGCGAAAAACAATGATTTTTTAACTTTCTGCCTTACATATCAGCAAGGGCTACTTTTCTGGTTTTTTTTCACTCAGTTCAGTTTTTGACAGACTTCCCAGCATCAGTTTGGGAAAAATCAAGTAGTTCCAAAAATTATACATCTAGGGCTTTCCAACGAGCCATCACGGGCCTTATTTCGACATCGGGAGGTCCCTCAAAAGGGGTCTACAAGACAGGAAATTTTCTGCTGCTACGTTCCTGTAGCATTTTGCAAAAAAGGCAGTTTTCTGAAGTGGCTTATCCAAATGTGCGTTAAGCCTTTTTTTGGCCATTTTCAGTAATGAAAAGTCAATATTTTTTCCTTTTTTAGCATTTAATAGATATTTTGGAGATATTTTGTGCCTTGGGCTTTGCAAAGCCTCAAGGACAAAATTAGATATTTGTTTTAAGCCTGTGAGCTTCTAGTCAGTTTTGTGAAGCTTATCTTCTCATTTCCTATATAACACATGGAGAATCATTGTAATATTATTGGTTGAAGAGTTGATAAACAAGTTGGACTTTGAAGAACTTAAGAACTTGACTGAGCTTAGAGCAATATATGTTATGAGTTTTGATGATCAAACTTGTTTTATGGAGTGAATAGCTTGACTTGCTTGCCTAGATGATGGAGAGGATCTATGTGCAGGATTCCATGGCTTGGTAAATGGTATTGTGCTTCTTTTCAGTTATTTTTTCTTATTTTTTCACATGTGTATCCATGCTTCTTGTTTACTATAGGTCAGTAAAGAATAGTTTGAGGTATGCCCATGGAGGCTCATCAAATTTCCTGATTCATTACAGCTTCTATGTTTTCATCTTTCTTGGTCATGTCAAAGGATTCTTAACTGCCCTTTGGTCCACTAAGAACTTGTTATTTATTTCCTTAATGATTAATATGACATGCTATCTTGTTTGATTCATGGTATGCCATGCTTACTCATAGCTTTTTAAACCTCATTAATGAAATCTCCTTTGAAGTATTGACTGTCTAGTTTAAATCATAGAGGTCTTGTTTCGACCTTGCCCTCTGCCTATACTTGCAGACTTATTTCAAAGTTCTCATCAGTTTGAATGTGTTGTTTAGGAGTTTCCTTTCCACATTTTAAGCTGTTGGTTTGTCTTACATGTGTTCTCAACCACTGAAGGTGATTTTCCCGCAGTTAGAGGGTCTTATACTTCTATGTATCACCTGAGTGTTTATTTTATGCATCTATCAATTTGAGTTTGATTCATAGTGATTAATGGTTAGCCCTACCACATGAATACTTGTTTTTTAAACTATTTATGCTTAAGATCTCTTTGTATTGCACAAACTTGATGTTCATTTCACTTCATAAACCACCTAAAATATCCATTCGCTATACTAAATCGGCCCTGCAGTACACCCTACCCATTGTCTTGAAATCCTTGGCTTGATTTTGACCCCATAGCCCAGTTGATCTCATTTTCTTGTTCTATTTTGATCCACTTGATCAGTTTTTCCCCCAAACAACTAAAAAATAAACAAACAAACACACTTAACAACTAGCATAAAATCTAAACAAACTAAGCGAACAAACTCACATCCTTCGCTTCATTAGAGAGAGCCCTCTCTGAGTCCAGGAAGGCTAGGTCCTTGGGCTCCAAAGATTGGTTTGATGTTACTCTATCATTTGGTCCGTTAATCTGAAAAATCACGGGACACTAACAAGTGGATATCCCTCTCCTCTGCACAAGGTGAGCATCAATAAAGTTGTGGGTTGCCCCACTGTCAATCAAAATAGACACTCTCTGGTTCATGACTGAACCTTGCACTCTTAAGGTCAAATATTTGGGCACTCCTCTCAAATAAGCAAAAGTCCCACTTGTTGGAGAAAAGGCTCCCTCTTCACCTCTGGATGGTGATTGATCTTCCTCCTCATCATCACCAGCACTGCGACCCCTCCTAGGTCCTTCATTCCCATCCTCCTCCTCCAAGTCTGAGAAGACTTCTATATAATGTGCCCTCCCAGAAGAACATCTATGTCCTGGTACCCATGGCTCTTGACAAGTGAAACACAATCTATTTTTCCTCAACTCCCTCCAGAGATCAAGGTCAAGAGGCTTCTTCAGTGAGCTCTCCTTGGGTGGAGCAGCTTTCCCTTCTTTCCCTTTCGAGGAGTGAGGGGCTTTGCTTTGGAAAGTTGCCTTTGCCCTTGGCAAGGCATCTTGGAGATCTCTAGCTCTCTCAATGGCATCATGCAGAGTGATGCACTTGGTAGACTTAAACAACCCATGCAAAGGTTCCTCCAAGCCATCAATGAACATGTAGACTCTCCTTGCTACGGATAGATCAGGGACCATTACTGACAATCTCAGGAATTCAAAGATATAGGCCTCTGCATCTCCTGTCTGCTTCAGCTTTTCCAAGCTTATAAAAGAGGCCTCCGGATCTTTCCGATCAAATCTCTCTACTAGTCTCCTAGTGAACTCAGCATATGTGGACACATTGTTGTGTCCAAATGTAGATAGTCCATGAAACCACCAGTTGTGGGCTTCTCCCTCAAAATGCAGCGCAGCAATCTTGATGGCTTCTACTTTGGGCACTTTATTCAACTGGAAATAGATGTCCAACTTCTCCACCCATGCTTTGGCAGAACAAGAGGGTGATCCATCAAAATTAGGCAAGAAGAACCTACCCATAGTGTGGTGTCCCCCATGAAGGAAACCTCCATCTCTATACTACTGCCATGGCCTCCTCCGGTCCTTGAGATGGAAAAAGTCTTGAAAGCTCAAGTTATCCTTGAACCTCTGACATTGTGAGTCATATTCTACAAAGTAACCTTCCATAGAGGTTGGCTCTTGCAGTCCTTCATTCTCTACAGCCAAGAAGGTAGGCATTGTAGAGCGTTGTGAGGCCTGTGGAGCTTGTGGCAAGCTCACAGGTTGACCAGTCCCAAATTGAGACATATCAGAACTTTCTCCTTGATGGAATCTCCCAAGGGATTCCCTCATTCTATATATCCTCATCTCCTTTATTTCCTTGGACATATCTTGCATAGCCTCCAAGAGAGTTTTTGGAAACTCCTCTGCTTCCTTATCTTTATCATTCACAGATTCAGGGGCTTTCCCCTTGTCTTGACCCTTGTCAAGGTCAACAATAGTATAGTCATAATTTTTATGAATTCTATTCTGATATCTCCTCTCCCTCTCAGAAAGAGGATCTTCATTTTCGGAATGCAGCATGACTGGTGCTCCAATGCTAACACAGGTTGTGCCAAGAGTGGAGCTCTGATACCACTGTAATGATCCTCTTTCAGGATTCTCAAGATTCTATTTCAAAGATGGAATATAGAGGAATTTAATAGATATGTCACCTTTCAAAAAAATGATGAGATCCAGAGGCTACCTGGTCAACTGTAGACTCTGACTATAGAACTTGGAATAACCCCTTTTCAGGAATTTCAACAAGGTGTTCAAGGAAAACGTTGTATAAGTAAAACTGTGAAAAAATAACGCATATCAAGGCTTTTTTCGCCTCATTTATGCTATATGTGACTTATATATGGAATTTCATCAGAAACAAATCAGTTTAGGCACATTAAATAGATCTCCCAAAAAGTAGACTAGCTAAAAAGCACCCAAAAGGGAAGGCTGCAATCAAATGCAGGCACTACTTCAGGAATTGCGCAGTTTTAAATAATGTTCAGTGGAAATCAGAAAGATAACTTATATCTCATTATTACAGCAGAAAATAATCATTATGATGAATCCCTTTCATTATACAGTAGAAAGCATGAGCCAATACAACAGTAAATCTTCAGAAAAGAGAGCAAGAGCACATGTAAATCTGCAGAAATGCTTCAACAGCGTTATTTTTCAGGAGCTTTAGCAGATGCAAGTTAAAAATTAGATCTAGAGCAGATCTATGGAAAAAATATCAGATCTAGAAACTCTATATTTTTCTCTACAATATCCACTTGGAATTTTGACAAAAGCATGCTAAATAAGAGTAGATCTGAGAAACAAGTTGCAGATCTGGAAATTGTTGCAGTAAATTTATAAATATAGAATTTCATTACAATGGATCAGATCTGAACAGAACATATATCAGCAAGCCAATCCATGGATCACCAAGTGGAAGGCAAAGCCCAACCCAAAAGATCTCTGATCTAAACTATAAGTAAGACAACCTGCAAACCCTCATACATAAATAACGCATTTTTCCCAGTGGGACAGCACTGTAGCTCAAAAGACACAGAAAAATACTGAATAATTTTAGATCTGAAGTACAAGAAATGATACACTCTTCCAAGAGGTCAAAGAACCCACTCCATGGAGAGAGGCTCTCAAAATACACTAGATCCATGTAGATCTAGATCACCACTTGCTGCAGCTTGAAGAGACAACAAAGCCCTCAATGGATCAGTGTTGCCAATGTAAGTAGGAGCTTGGCCTCAAGCCTAATAGTGGTTCATTTCAGCAAACTTTCCTCCTTGAGTCATCAAAGGAAGAGGTGAAACTCCTGCACAGGAATTCCAGATACAATCCTTTACTCAACAACAGAGAATGGTATTTGTCTAAGCTGACAAATACTCAGAAATATAATCTATCAACAACCTTCTCTTGCTGCCCTCCTTTTCCTTTTATAAGATGAGAAAGCCCTTGCAAACCCTAAACCACCTTGATGAGTTAGCCCTTTTCACATTAGAGGCTCCTTTCTAGAACTACGTTGTCCCTTTTGGAGATGCAATGAACCTAGACAGCGCTGTTGATTTGGTCAAGATTGACCCATTCTTTAGCTCAAACCTCTTTCACACCTGCAAGTGATTATTTACATAGCCCTGATTTGTCTTTGTTCTACATGGGCATTGATTTATTCTAACTTTTTAGGATTTTTATTCATTTATTCATGAAACATAAATTAAAACAAAATTGAATGTTTCCTCTTAGCTAAGGCTAAGAGGGAACATTACAGAGATAGATCTATCCACAGTCCGATAAGAGAAGCAGTTGCGTAGAGTCCTCCAGCCGCACCACTTTCAAACCAGCATAGGGGTAAGAATTCACCTACACCTCCACCACCACTGGAAGACCACATGGCTGCACACATGAAGTTGCCTACCTTTAAGGGTGTGGGAGATGAAGACATGAATCATTTTTGGTTTGTCACAGGATCGCTATGGACTACGCAGAACGTAGCTAGTGTTGTAGTGAAGAGGGCTCAGCTGTCCCTTTCCTTTGAAGAGCTTTGGACTGGTACATGGGATACATCGGCCAGCATGCAAACGCAACCATTGAAGAGATTAAGAACGCCTTGAAACAACAGTTCAAGAAGCCTAAGTTTTACTCTCAAATAGTGGTTGATCTAAGGGATTTCAAGAAAGGGCCTTCTGAGTCTATGTGGGAGGTCGATCAGCGACTGAAGAAGGTGATCATAGAAGGAGGATTTTAGTATGATGATAGACAGCGCACGGAATGGTTCATTGCTATGCTACTACCTCACCTGCGCGTACCTATGGGTCACTAAACTTTCAAATCACAGGAAAAAGCCTTGGAGGTCACTATGAAGTTAGAAGTTGCTCCCAGAGATGATACCTAGCTAGGAGTCCAACAGATCCAAGGACAACTGGAGGTGATGCACATGGAGATCCAGAATCTGCGAAAGGAGCGAGGTGCACAGGCTAGCCCTGAAATATGGTGCATACGATGCAAGATGAATGGTCACACCAAGGATAAATTCCCTCTGTTAGCAGAATATATGCAGGTCGGGGGACCTAGCTCATTGCACCCCAGGGAAGTTGCAGGATCAAGTGGGTCGGCGCTATGGTGCGATGATTGTCGCATTGCGGGGCTGCATGACACAAACCATTGCCCCCGATTTTCTACGTATGTCCTAGAAGTAAAGCAGCAATGGTGCAGGTTTTGTAGGTCGATAGGACACGATGAACAGAACTACCAGACGTATGATTTGATGATCAATCGAGGGAATATTTATAGGGTACAGTCGGATCCATCCTTTCTAAGATCCCTCTTGAGCACAGGTGGCTCCCTAGCCAAGGGCAGGGGAGGCGTCTGAGGTGGAAGCACAAGTCGGGGGCGAGGGAAACTAATCTGTTATAATTGTGGAGAAGTAGGACACTTTACCAAGGACTTTCCAAACCCTATGAGGCAGAATTTTCGGTATTGCAGACAGTTGGACCATGCGATTGAAGACTGTCCAATCTTGATAGAAAGGATGCAAGAGAAGCAGTCGACACCTATGCAGAATGTGCAGAGGGTTAAGGTTGAACTGCGAGACAAATATCCAAGCGTGAATGTCATAACACGCAGTGGGATGGCCACCGAGGGACCTGGGGAGAAGACTGTGACCAAACCTCTGATCCGACACACAGTTATCAAGCAAGAAGGTTTGGATTTAAAAAAAATAAAAAAGAAACTTTTTTTGCAGCTCGCAAAGACTTTGTTGAGGCAGAGGCATCTACTTCTCAGCCGCCGGGAAACCTCAAGGCAGATGAGGAGGTCAAACCCTTTTTACAGGCATGTATGAAGTTGTTGTGCAACCCAACAGCTGTAGAAAATCTTCAGGCATTAATAGATAGCTGCGGAGCATGACCTAGCCTACCACTGAAAATCAAGGATGTGCACGAACTATACAGATATAAGAAATGCACTAGTAGGGAGATGCGGTTGACTGTGTACATCGATGATTACGATATGGATCAAGTTATTTTTGACCTAGGTTCATATTCGAATGTATTACCTAAAAAAACTTGGCAACGAATGGGGGAACCTAAGATGGAATGGTCCACTATCCAGCTGTGTATGGCCAATCAGCAGAAGGTCATACCCTTGGGGAGACTGTCGAAGATCGTGGTAGATATCACAGGGGTCAAGGTCCAGGCTGATTTTGAAGTAATTCAGATTGTAGAAGATGCAGACCCCTACCCTACGCTCATAGGCTTGGATTGGGCCATCGATATGGGAGGCATCATTAACCTGAAGAAGAGAAGCATGGTATTTGAAAATAATGATACAAGGGTGATAGTACCATTAGATCCTGTAGAAGGCAAATGATATACAGAGCCGGTGCATGACGAAGGGGATGTAGATCACATTTATAATTTTACTGCAGGGATGAATATTGGATCAACCCTATGGAAAATGGTGTACTCTGCTGGCAAAAGGACAGTGAATGCTTCTCCGACTCCGATGGGGAGATGGAGAACTAGAAAAATCAGTTAAATGATGTCTCTGCGCTGCAATGCCTTCGGGTCATAAAGGACTTCTGCTGCACTTCCTCAGAGGTAAGATACCTACCCTACTTTGATGTTTCTGGTAACATTAGGGACTTTTTGTGAGCCTTTGAAGCTAAGGTTCCAAGAGGATGAAGGCTATGTGCCCTTAATCTCACCATGCGTAAGACACCTGTGCGATGGTGGGACACACATAAGGAGGCATTCCAGGACTGGGAAGAGTGTCGGGATATGATGATCCTGCGATTTGAACCGCCTGATCAGCTGTGTGTCCAAACATACCTCGGCCCCAAAGACCCGCACGAGTATCTGTTCGCTTGGATGGAGAATTAGTGCGACAAGACTACAGAAGGGTGGGTTCATCTATTTATTCATGCCTTGGGACCACTTCCCACCACATGGTATTTATATGCGGAGCTCCATCAGTGCACCCTCCACTGGGAGACATTAAAGGATGAATTTTTGGGGACATTTGGGTTAGTAGGTACGGAGGTGCTTAACACAGCTCTGTAGGACATTGATACGGTGGTATGGGGTGAATCGGCCCCGTATATTGCACCTGCGATATTTACATGGGAAGCGTAGATATCAGACATGGATGATGGCCACAGCCTAGCCTTACAAGAGTGTCAGGATGATCCATGAGTTGTCTCTGTCTCAGGATTGAAGGAGATGCGCACAGTTACCAGACTGCTCAAGCTGCGAACAGGTAGCATTGAGACGCACCCTACGTTGGCTCTGATTGGGAATGCAAATATGATAGGCAATGTTCTCATAAATCTTGCGATAAGGAAACAGCTGCGTTCAATCCTTAGCCATGCAGGTTATTACAGGAAGTTCGTCCGAAAGTATGTACTGATCACAACACTTATAAAAAACTTGCTTACGAAGGATGTCATGTTATTTGGGGATGACGAATGTCAGACAAGCATGTCTCTAGTTTTGAAGTACCTGGGAAGCAATCATGTGTTGGGGGAGGATGCATAGGAGGCACAGATGTTTAATCGAAGTGCAAAGGTGCACGAGGCGCACAGGAGGTGTGAAAACTAGCCGTTGGAATAGTGAAATCTGGTAAAAAGCATAAATTACCGTTGGAAGGAGTGGAGGACTGGAAATTAATGTGGCACTTTCCACAGATTTTTTACCATTTAACCGATGGTAAGTTTCACATGAGGCTCGCCCAACCGTTGGCTAACCCTTATGGCTATAAAACGGGTTAAACATTCCAGACAAGGGTTCTGTATCAGTTGTATAGCTTGTACCTGGCATATCTTACCGTGAAGATTTGGTGCTGCAAGACACTTTATGTTTATAATGTCTCCTTCATGTCCGAGCAACCTACCTCCTTAGATAGTAGCAACCCAGAGTTTTTTTTTAGCGCCAGGATGATGGCTACGAACCCTATTGAGCCTTCTGAACCAATGACCTCCGTAGAACAAGGGACTGAGGAAGTGGTGGAAATTGAGTCTGAGGCGAAAGAGATTCTCTCCAAGCTGAGCCCAACCATGAGGAAAGGAAAATCAAAGGCCCAAAGCTCCAGAAAGCCCCCGAAGTCCACGAAATGGGCTGTAGGAAATCCGTGCACTTCCCCGTGAACCGCAAAATCTCCGCAGGCAACTCGGGAGGAAGCACAACCCGTCAAGCCAATTCACTGGTTACATCCATTTGTTCGACCATGCAAGAAATCAACGCACATGCCAAAGAATATTGATGGCCTGGTCACTTACCTGCAGATGCCACTGACCCTAGGCGAGGTCCCCATCATTGGCAAACCTTTTTGTAAGCTTCATGAGATCTAGTTTGACAATCACAACCTAGCTAACTTTGAAGCATTCCCTGAACTAGCACCGGCGTTATACCTCGACTCGATTCATGATGAAAATGGAGTTACAGTCATCCCCCAGTGCTGGGTGCATGGTTTGGCCAAGTCTAGGCTTCTAAACCTGCTTAGGATGCCCCATTTTTGTCATTACAATGTTACAGACCGACTCGCACGGCAGTTGCTCGCCCTAATTCATGAAGGTTGCCTGTGGATCCAAGACAGGACTCCTATTGATGTTGCACTGATTCATAGGATTGCTGGCCTCCTGATGAATAGAACAAGCCCTCTGGAGCAAGTGGGTAAGAAATAAAAGGGCGAGACTACTGAATTTGTACATCAAAAATACAAGGTGGAGCGGAATACCTGAGGATTTATCATCAAATCCATAAATGATCCCACTACACAGTTGGGCACGATGTTGTTGGCGTACAAGTTGATGTGCAAGTGCCAAGTCACCATCGCCCCCGCCTATGTGATCTAGCTAAAAGGCCAATGTGGAAAGGGGGTCTGTTTTAATTAGGCTCAGTACTTATGTGATGAATTTTTGGCCAACGTCCGAGAATCCCAGAACTTAGGGCGCGCCTTTTTCTACTTGTGGTTGTTGTTCCTCATAGCATTGGTTGCCTGGGAAGCTCCTGCAGAGTCAATCCTCCCTAAGCTTAACTCAGATATGTGTGAAGGAGCTCGTTATGCGCACTTGTGGGACTCCAAGGGTGCGCAGCGCATGGAGGACAATAAAGTCTTATGGGTCCTCTTCCAGAGCAGCGTGGCAGCTACCATCAATTCTCGAACATGCTTATCACCCATATTTTATGATAGATACAAGCGCATCACGACCTTTTAGGTGACCATGCACAACATACAAATTCGGAGTTGAAAGGAGAAAGTGTGGCCTTCGCTCCCGTATATGGTCGTGGACGAAGAAATAGACAATGTTATTGCACTCTAGCCTCCGCAGTGGAAGATTGGCTTCAAGACTAGGGCGCAAGGCCCTAAAAATGCCAGTAAAATACAAGATAAGGATATCAGAGGCTCCAGCAAAAGTACCGAGAAGGACACAGAACCAGCTGCGAAGAAAGATGTGCAGTAGAAGCAGACTAATGAGAAGAACGCCGAAGAAGCTACATAGAAAGATTTGCAGCCCGACTTAGGGACAGAAGGAGGGGATGCAGGAGAAATTGCATCCCCTCGCGGGACGAAGCACATAGGCGAGCCTGCCAAAGGACCCCAGAAGAAGCAGCGTGCTTAGTGGACAGAGCATGATTAAACTGTCACCTTAACCGATGGTGACCTTGAGTAGATTACTGATGCAGTCTCTATAGCCATGCAGGATCAATGGGAAGCCCTCGAAGGACAGTAGAAGGCTACGCTGGCCACATTACAGGCCGAGCTCCATGAGCTGCAACTAAAGATAGACACATTGCATACCAATATGAATTTGGTGTGGATGTCGCAAACCACTAGCAATGTTATGCTCACAACGACAAAAAATTGCCTCTGCCCTTTGCCTAACACTTCCCTTATGATCAGTCTGCCAAACCTGAGCACGCAGGTCCATAGTTGTTAGGAGGTACAGCTAGACTTAGCCAGACTACCACAATATGTTTTGCAGAGACTCCACATGGGTATATTTCAGGAGATTCAACACCGGGACCTGAAGATTCACCAACGGCTAGGCTTGGCTGAACAAACGATCACCGAAAGCAACGCCGCAATCGCCCTTGCCACCATGCAGCAGAATGAGCTTGAAAGCTTCATTCACCAGCTCTGCGTAGAAGTTCTAGCAGAGATTCTGGCTACTTCTACGCCCCAGGAAAATATTGAAGGGTTGGTCGGTGCATTGAAGGCATCGTGAAAAGAGGTTGCAGAGGTTAAATCATGGATGGAGCAGCAGATTGTTGATATGCATGATAAATTACAGCCTAAAACACCTTCGGAAGTGCGAGCCTAGCAATCTGCGCTGGTCACTGCAGCTACGAACATCATCACAGGGCAGATCGCATAAGGTGCTCAACTACTGGAAACTGCCATGCAACTATGGACCAAGGTTCAACGTGATCCACTCCTACGAGAAATAACCCAAGCCCTGTGGCAGAAAGAGGAGACGTTTGAAACATTGGAAGCCACCCTACCCAAGTTGGTTCCTGCTCAGCACTTGGCATGACTGCAAACTAGCCAAGACCTCCAAGCTAAGATAGAAGAGCTTCGACAGAAGAATAAGGCCCTCAACGACTGCCTAAAGCCTTAGGTTTTTGAAGCCCTTAAGCTGTCGTGGGATGCTAATGTAGCCGTGAAGCAACTCAAACAAACCCTAGAAAGTGTCACCGCTGCGACAAAAGGCCCAATTTCATAGAAATTGGTCGACATCACCCAGAATGTTGTTGCCCAAAGCGAAGCCATTCTGCCCCCATTGGGTGAAGCGATCAAAGTGTTGCAGGTGCAAGTGGAGACCCCACCATCTCAGTGACTTGGTACGAGTCACAAGATTGTGTTGGGGGACTCTTGGAATAGGGTCTCCTACAAAGCTGCAAATCTAGTCCATTTTGTATATTTTTTTATTATATTTAGTCTAATGCAGGGGTTTTCGGGTGGGTCAAAGCCCCTAATGCATTTTAAGTGGGTCAAGGGTAGACCAAGAGTCTGCAAACCACAGTTTGCGGACCATTGGATATGTAGGCTAAAGTAGTATAAATAGTTGAACCTTTTTTAGTCGATGGGTAGGAATGAATTGGAATTGATGCTACGTGCAAACTGTGCAATCATCACTTATAGTTAATATAGAAAGGAAATCAACAATTAGAGATTTCCTTTCTATATTAACTATAAGTGATGATTGCACTGCTACTGAGGATTCTTTTCCATATTAGTATATTTTTTCCATTTCTACTCACTCACCATGGTATGCAGATATAACCATTTACCTTATTGTAGAAAAATTCTCACACCAATTGTCTTCTAAGGAAAGAAGGAAGATTATACAACAGAGTGCTACCTACTCCTGGATAGAAGGTAATCTCTATCACACAGGGCCAGATTTCCAGATTAGGCGATGTGTTAGAGAATATGAGGTATTTTAGATCCTAAAGGCTTGTCATGAGGAACCTTGTGGAGGACACGTCATTGACAATAGGACAGGACATAAATTACTCTCAACAGGGTACTACTGGCCAACTATATTCCAGGATGCCAAGAAGTTTGTGAAAGGATGTGATAGTTGCCAAAGGATGGGCCAGCCTCTAAAATCAGATGAGATATCATTACGGCCTCGGATAGTAATAGAACCATTCGAGAAATGGGCCCTGGAATTTGTGGGGCCAATTAATCCTTCATCATAGCAAAAAGCATACATATTGGTCTGCACCGATTATATCATAAAATGGATCGAAGCAAGGGCACTAACTAGAGCAACAGATCAGGTTGTTTCAGACTTCCTATTTCAAGATATTTTTTTTCGCTTCGGGATACCCAGAGAGATAGTGACAGATGGGCGTCAGTTCACATCTCATTTGATCAAGAAGTTGGTTTAAAAATATGGAATCCATCATAGAATCACCACACCCTATCATCCACAAGAAAATGGTCAAGTAGAAAGAACCAATAAAGTCATCGATGGAATCTTGACAAAGACAGTATCCAACCACTGAAGAAACTGGGCTGAGAAACTTCCAGAGGTGTTGTGGGCTTACAAGACAACATGGAGGAATACTATAGGCTTCTCACCATATGAACTAGTGTATGGTAAGAATCCCTTATTCCCCATAGAATTTGAAATAAATACATTAAGAATAGCATTGCAAGTCGATCTGGATTTGAGTACAGCACAGACTCAAAGATTGAACCAGCTCAATGAGTTGGAAGAGAAATGGTTGGCTACCATTCAAAAAACAGAAATCATCCAGCAGCAAAGAGCCAGATGGCATGATGGGTTTATTAAGAAGAAAAATTTCCAGAAATTAGATTGGGCTCTTTTTTATGATTCAAGGTTCAAAGATTTCAAAGGCAAGCTCTGCACCAGATGGCTAGGTCCTTATGAAGTGGATACGGTCTTTGACAATGGGACTGTACAATTGGTCACAATTGACAATGCTAAGACACTATTACTGGTTAATGTGCACCGTCTAAGGTTATATCATCAACCCGCTTTGAAGGATCATTTGTCAACATTGTTGCGGACTCTGATCTTCATGTTATGACAGCAAGGGAACATTCTCTTCTGCAGCCTTAAAAGTTGAAATTCCAATAAGCGTAGTAGTTGAAAACCACATTTTTGGAAGATGTTACACCTGTTTAATATATATATATATATATATATATATATATATATATATATATATATATATATATATATATATATATATATATATATATATATATATATATATATATAACAAAATAAAAGAAAAACAAAAAAAAATCTAATTGTGAAAACCCCTTTCTGGGGCGCAGTCAGACAGCCAGTAACAATTGAAAACCACTCTTGTGGCGGCTGTTACACCTATTTTTTTCTCTCTGTAATATCATCTTCCCTTCCTGATCTATGTCATAGGATGATGGTATTCATGTAATTTATTTTTCTGTATCAATTTTTTCTGATTATAATGTCTTTTTGAGAATAATTTAAAAGTTGTCTTGGATGTTACACATGTAATAGCCAACGCCACGAATACTGTTCTTTTTAATTCATTCCATAAACAGCAAAAACTATGTCGGCTATAACACAACAACACGAGTGTTGCAAGAAAGACGCTATCAATTTAATTCTTCCTCCACGTCACCTCAAGGATTTCATTAAAAAGGTAAATGATTGTCATTGATGATTCAGTGATTAATTGGCAAAGTAATGACGCTCCTGTGACGGTCGTGGGCAGCCATCACCATTAAAGTGGGGGAGGGGATATGACTTGAAATCATTGCAAAAATTTTGCAATCATAAATATCTATTAAATTCGCATGCACCTAATCAATAACAGAATTGCTAATGATGACCGAATTTGGTTGGAAAAGAGCGTGTGTACGAAATCCCATCACTTTCCATAATAAGCCATTTATGAATATTAGTGTAGGATACAATTTGGTAAATCTGTGAAAGCCATCACCTTTCATCAACCTCCTTCTAAAACCTTGCATTCTCATTGTAAACTCGTCGATTGGGATAAGAAAAGGAGTCAAGCAGCAACTAGTTCAGAGACACAGTGATGTTACAACAGGACTGAACTCAGAAACTCAATGATATTACAGTGTTGCCAAACATTAAGAAGAAAATTTAGAAACAAACAGCAGAGATGGGTGGAGCAACGGTAAGGCATGAGTTGGATTCTATGGCTGCTCTGCGTAATTTCCCAGAATCTTACCATATATTCAGAGATGTTGGATGGGTTGAGTTTTTCTAGAGCTTGAAGGCTCAGATGAGGCAGTGGCAATTGAATTTTCTCAGAAATTGAACAATAATCAAACCCAAGGAAGAGGCATGCAAGTGGAGGTGACTAAAGAGGTAATTTCCCGAGTAACTTCGTTACCAATAGAAGGGCGGAGGTGGTTTAATAGAAAAATCAATGACCCCTCCTTGAAAGAGGATTTCCTAGTAGAGGAAGAGAAACTGGAGAAGAAAGGAAGAGGAATTGACAGATTGTCACTTCCTCATCCTTGGGAAGACGTTTCCCTAGGCTTGATCAAATATATCACTTGAGAAGGGAGATCCACGATAGTGTTAAACTATCACTTTCCTATGCTTAACCACCTTCGGCACCAGCAAAGAATCAATCTTCCATTCTATTTGCTTGGAAACATCAAGCACATGGTGGCAGCAGTAAAAACAGCAACACACCCGGAGGCATGCGTGACTAATCACAGACTCATTAAGCTAATTGTGTTGGATTCACTAGGCCAGGAAGGAAAAACTTGGGAAGAATTCAAGAGAAAAAGACCAAGGATAAGTCGGGGGAAATAGACCACGACTTCACGAGGAATTTAGGCAAAGGAGGAGACCTAGACTCGGCCTCCGGGAGTTAGGATTAGGAAGAAGCCTATTGATGAACCAATTGGGGACAGAAGACCGAAATAAAGAGTGAAGTTCAACATACCTATAGAACCCTTACCTACGGCTGAGAAGTAGACAGAAGAAGAAGTTTTAGAAGAAGAAAGGCAACCTTCCTCATCAGGTAAGGACGAAACCAATGACTTGTATTTAGAAATTGAAAAATTAAGAAAGGAAAACGAGGGATTGAAGTGGAAATTATCTGAGGGAAGGGAAATTCTGGTGTTAGTATGCATGACATGTTTTCAAAACTTAACAGCAGCGGGATATAATGCCTGTAGAGAAAATATCATCCCAATGGAAGTAGAAACGGGACAGCAAGAGGCCGTTACACAAGAACCTGTTGATGATAGTGCTGGTACATAAGAACCAGCAATTAAAGCAGAGCCTCCTGTAATAATTGACCTAGAAGCCGACCCACAAGAACCTGTGGAGGCCACCCCTATTGTAGAAGAAACATCAATGGACACAAAGGCGACTCTAGGTAAAAACAAAGGGGCTGACACACAAGAACCCACCGAAGAGGTTGGTGTTACACAAGAACCAGCAACAGAGGTGGAATAACCCCATGAAGCAAAGGCTGGCACACCTATTGTTGATGAAGGTATTGAATTTAGGATAACACCGAGTCCCATCTCGAGATGGAACTATGAGAAACTCCTTTTAATTTCTAAGTTTAAAAAATGGAAACAAGAAGCAATCTCCCTTCGATATGGGATGATTTCGCTAAAGGAACATCAGAGAGAAATAGACACTTTACATGAAAAATGGATGGAAGAAGAGTTGAAGAAAGGGTGGGAGAGTTACAAGAAGACAGAAGCTCTGAAGAAACAAGAAGAACAGTTGTTGCTGTTACAGGAGAAGATTCGAGACCTCACCGTAGATAAGCAGAGACTTCATGACCTCGCCCTCAACTTGCTGGGTTGAAGGCGGCCTTCTCCATCCTATCCTATTTTTCTGTGGGAACGTTACTTCTTGTTTCAATTGAAAGATATTATGGAGCACTAACCTTATTTATGTTCATCCACTCGTACGTTTTGGATGTTTTCCGTGCCTCAGATTTTGATGAGCAAAGGTTGTTGTGTGACTTATTTTTACACAACATTTTTTGTGAACATGTGAGTATGCAGATGATTGTGACAGTATTCTCTTATATGGGAGATCTTCAATTAATGGATTTTGTATCCTTCATGAAGAATCAGATTAAATGGCATCTGGCCATTAAATCTGTGGAGACTAACGAGGAGAAGACAACACTGTGGGTTCGGGCAGAACCAGGAAGGGCTACTAAGTTGAGACGAGAATTTAGGAGAATACTGAGTACCCCTGGGATTAAAGAACCAGCTGCCACTTATATAAGAATAATTTTGGATTTATGCCTCAATTAGTTCACAATGATGAAGAGCCGAGCTTTGGCAAGGTGTTTGAAACGCACGGAAGCCAGCAGTTCTGAGCTATTGAAGGGAGATCCATTCTCATTCCAAAATTTCATGGTGGTTGTTACACATGTACCAACCTACGCACAAATTTTACAATCCGTTGGTGCTTTGTGGTTGGGACTAAAGTTCAAGTTTCCTTTGATCTGGTTTCCCATTGAGGATTACCAGACCAATTATGAATTAAGTAAGTATGAGTCAGAATTCTGGGTATGGCAGTTGATGGCCAATCAGGGATACAAGTCTGAAGACGAGGACACAGCTAGTGCTTATGATCTCACCGACCTACACCGAAGGTATTCCCATGAGAGATGAGTTTGCATGAGAACATGCAAGTATTTAAGTTGGGGGGAGATGTTGGGTGCTGGTTTTGTACATTTTTCCTACACTCATCTTCCTTATTTTTCCTCATAACCATAACCAATGGGAGTATCTTTATCCCTTTTTCCTACCTTTTTACCCTAACTTGTGTTGTTTCACCTTGCTTTCGTTACTTCGCCAATTCACCAATTATTATGATCTATTATACCTTTTATGACTAATTGATGGTGAATGTTTGGAGAAGGTCGATGGTCTTTTTGTTTTCTTTTTAGATGTCATTTGTAGCACCAAAGATCCTGGACATGGAGTTCACAGGAGCAGTTCGAATAGTGTTGTTACAGCAAAGCGATGTTGTTACACCTTGTTGTTACAGACCTACCAGCAAACTGTTGTTACACTCTGTTGTTACAGACTCATTGGAGAACTGCTGATACAGTTGTACTGTTGACTGCTCTTTTCTATATTGTTGTTGATCTTTCCTCTGGCAATTGCACTACAACAGTGTTTCCATTATGATAGTTGTAGGAGTTGTTAGCATTGTATTTTTGGGATAACATCCTAAGGGCAGTTCCGATTGTAATCTTTTATTTTCTAATCAAAACTTTATTAGGAAGTGGTTATAATTGTATGAGTTCTATTTTGATCAGCATGAGAATCATAAGATTCTCATGATTTATCTATCCTTGTATTTTCTGATGTAGCCACTATATAGCTCTCGTCTCTAAAGGTCGAGAGGTAAGCGGAGAACATTGTTGTTTTGGCTCTGTAATTGTGTTCAATTTAATACAGATTATCCTTTTATTGTTGTTACATGCATGATTCTATTTATTTTCAGTTAAATTTCCTTCTCTACTTGTGCCCTGCTAGGGAGGAAGGGCCTGTTGAGCCTCAAAATTGTGCTTTCTTACATCTTACTTTACCTCATTTTCCTTTTTCCATTGCTATCCTAGACCCAATTGATCAATGAATTTAGTTAAAATTACTTTTAGAATGATTAACATGACTGACTTGCTAAGTTTTATGATTTTTGTCATTGTAATGCATTTTGACCGAAACTAGCTGCAGAATGCAGACATTCCGTAGCTAACCGGCGATTCTGCAGTTGTCTTCACGTTTGAGTATGTTCCAGGTGGCCTCTCAAGAAAAACCACATATGGGCATATTCCACGTCATGTCTACATGGTTCGTTGCTCACCATGAAGGAAGAAACGAATTATGTGTATGGTTTTGGTACGTGGGAACACATTTAAGAAGACAGACTTCTAATAGGACTGTCTTAGTCCAGATGTCCATTTCCTTGTTACGCAGCCACTTCAAGAGTCCTAATGTGATTCCGATAAGGAAAGACAATGTTCCTAAAATTGTTGCAAGTCTTGTTATTTACATTTGTTATATAAACACTTGGGAAACCGAGAGCTAGGCTAGATTTTGCTTAGATTCTGTGCTACATTTCTGAAGACGCAGAGTGCTCTGTTCAAGTTATTTCATCTTTAATGAAGCAGACAGTGTTGTTTTGAAAGCGTTGATTTGATTTGGAGTTAGATTCTGTCAGGTGGTAGAGGGCCCCTGCCTCTTGCACGGATTTATTTACGTAATTTAGATAAGTATTCTAGCTGCCTTTACGTTTCTGAAGTTGAATTTGTAGTTGTTTTTATTAATTACTGTAGTTATACTCATTCTAACTCTTCCAAAAGAAGAAGCTCTTCCAAAAGATTATAATGATGAATGGGAAATGGCTATAGTATTGTAGGATTTAATTGTAATTTTTGTTGTTCACTATCACAGTTACACTTGTTCCAAACACTCTTCCACAAGAAGAAACTCTTCCAATAAATTCTTAAGGTGTCCAAGGCATAACCGTGATAATGAATGTTTTAGTTGTGTGTTTTCACTAAGTACCATAGTTGTTCTTGCTCTTAAACGCTTGTCAAAAATATCATAATGATGGGTAGGAGATGGCTATGATATCTTAGTTTTTCATTGCTTTCAGTCTTTATGTTTGCATTTTCACTCAATTACACAGTCAGGATTGTTCTAAAAACTCTTCCAAAAGAAGGAACTCTTCCAAAATACCAATCATGATGGACAAACAGACTGTATAATTCCATAGAATAATGCACGATAGTTTAGTTAGGATGCTCCGGAGTTTAATTGCACTTAATTCATGCTCAGTTGTTTGGTTTTAAGTTTGATAATGACTTGTAGTTCAGCTCTGTTTTAGACTAGTGACATCTTAAGTTTAGTTTTAGCTTAATTCATTGCATTTGCACTCCACATTCAGTTGTCATTCACTGCACATTAGATTACTTCAGTTGTTAAGATTAACAAAACAGCCTTCATTATTTACAAACCTCTTCTTGTTCTAAAATCTATAATTGCTTCATAACCACATGAACAGAAGACAATATCATTGTAAGGCCTGAAGTACCTCTGCAATTTCCTTATCATTTCATAAACAAAGCCCTCCCTCAAAAGACTACTTTGAAAAGAAATCAATAACTCTTGAGTAAGGTTTTGTGACATTCAATTAAATTGCAGAATAGAGTTAGGAACTAGTCCTAGAATAGAAGATCTTATGATGGTATAAATGTTTTATTCCAAATATGCTTTAACAAATCTCTAATCAAGGATGAAATGTTGCATCATTATAAGTTAGTTGTTCAGACTGTTTAGTTAGGAGGATTTGCATATTTAGTTGATCATTTCTCAAGTTGAGTTTATGTTTTGAATCATTTCCTTAGAAGTCATTATCAAGCTTTATTTCTTCTTAATCATAGTTTAGATTTGATTCTACTTCAGTGTTTGCAATTGCATTTGTCATTTGTCATCAACCAATTAGGCTTCATTCTGTTTTTAATCACCAGCTCCTTTACATTAGCTTTCTAGTCATCTTTCTTGTGAACATAAAACCACCAAAAGACCAAAAACATCATAAATCATCACAAAATACCAAAAACATCACAAAACACTACACACAACGCATTAAGAAACAAACACCTAGGTACATACAGTACACTTCACTTCAGCAATTTACCAACCCTGGTTGACAATTAAATGAGCTCAGTTTAGGAGACTAGATTGAGACCAAACATTTTGGCGCCATTGCCGGGGAAGTGAAAACTAGGCAACCTTTGTTTCTTAGCATCCAAAAACAATTTTATGCGTAGGGAGAGAGATTCAAGGGGAAGATTTATAAGCAGCAGAGGCAGAAGTTTGATTTCTAGAGCACCACTTGTTTCATCTAGATCCAGAGCTAGTACACCTTCAACTCAAACCCATCTTCCATCCTTTACTGATCCTGGACTTCTAGAAGACCTGAAATCAGATATCCCATTAGAAAAACCTTCCACTTCATCCACTGAACCTGCCATAGAAGAAGATCTAAAAACTCCTGTTAGGGACACAAACCTTTCCACTTCCACAGGAGAGTCAACCATGGCAAAAGAAGGAGGAGGAGGAGTTTTTAATGGAGAAAACACATTATTTGGAGGTAGAGGTAGAGGTAGAGGAGAAGGAGGTAGAGGAGAAGGAGGTAGAGGTGCAAATGGAGGAGGAGGTAGAATAGGAAGCTCTTTTGGGTTCCCTATAATTGATGAAGAAACCAATACAACCATGAAAAACATTTCACCCTCTGTCCTTCCAAACTTCTATGGACTTAAAACTGAAGATCCTAAAACCTTCTTATTCGAATTTGAAGTGTTGTGTAGAACTTATGACTACTTGCAAGATGCTCAAAAACTGAAATTATTTCCTTCAACTTTGAAAGGAGCAGCATTGAAGTGGTTTATGAGTCTGATCAGCAGTTCTATTAGAACATGGAAAGACATGAAACAAGCATTTCTATAGAGGTATTTGGATTATTGTATGCCGGTTAATCATAAGGAAGAAGTGTTCAAGATGTTACAAAAAGAAGATGAAAATTTGGAAGATTTGTTGGAGAGATTTAATTACAACATCAAAAGGGCAAAAATGGAAAACCTAGATCAAGACACCTTAAAAGCTATTTTGTTGAAAACAATTAGGGATGAATGGTTGGATATCCTTAACATGATGGGAAAAGGGGATATATCACAACTCACATTACCTGAAATATCTGAGTTATGTATCAACCTTTCAAGAGGAAAATCTAAAACTGTCAAAGGTCCAAGAGATCCTGCTCTTGCAAGGGCAAGTAAGTCTGCTTCTGGGACAGTAAGTAGATCAGAAATAGGACACATGCTTGATGATTTTAAATCTGAAATCTTAGGGAGTCTTAGTGAACAAATAGACACCCTCAAGATACAAAACAAGCAAAAGGCTGAATCTGATGCCTTGGCAATCTTTTGTCCCAAATGTAGGAAGAAACATGCCTTGAGAGAGTGTCCTCTAGATGTAAAAGTTGTAGAAACCTGTGCTATTTGTTCTGAGAAACATGAGACCAGGAGTTGTCCTTCTCTTCTTGGTCTCAAGGCTGTTTTTCAAGAGGAAACTCCTACAGACTCCACAGAATCTCTTAACTTTGTATCTAGAAGACCTTGGCAGGGATCTCAGACACAAGGATTCCATGATCAAATGTATAATCGACCTCCACCTTGGAATTCTTGGCAGCAACCTTGGCCCCAATTTCAAAATCAATCTCAAGCTTGGGCACAAGGATCACAAGGTCCCTATGGAAGATACTCTCCATATTATCAGTATCCACCATCCTATCCACCATATCCACAATTTTATCCTCAAAATCCTCAACAAAATTTTTCTCAAAATCTTCAACAAAATTCTCAACAACATCATCAGAACCAACCTCATCAAAATCAACCACTTCCATTACCATTCCCTCAAAAATCCAATCAATTACCAGCTCAGCCCATACCAAACCCCAATAATAAGAATCCTCAGAATACATACATGATAGAAGGACAAAAATTTCCAACTTATTTAATTACTCCTCTAGACCTTAGTGATGTTCAACTTAGGTCTGGAAGGATACTTGAAAAGAGGAAACCTTCTGTGATCATACAAGAACAAGATAATTCTGAGGAAGACTCCCTACGGGTGAATAAAATTCTTGAGGAAGACACATCCTTTCAAGACCCACACATTGAAAAACTAAAAACAAAAGAATCTGTCCAGTCAACTCCTATTAGAACAACCATCCACATCTCGCCTTATTTTTATCACATGCCGGAAGAATTGGAATTGATAGAGGTGGCAAAAGCAAATCATAGTACCTAATTATGATTTTATGAATGGATGAAATATTTTCATTGGTTCGTGCAAATAAGGAAATCCCAATTTTATTCAAAACAATGATTTAGTGTAGAACAACGAAAAGAAAAAATAAGAAAACGAAAAGAATTCAAGCTGATGGGACAAATATGGAACATTATGATGTTGAATTTCATTTCGAAAGTATAACAAAACACAGGAAAATCAAATTCTCAAAATTTCATCCAATGGATGAAATTAGCTTGTCAGCTGAGTTGAGAACGCCTTAAATATCGAGTGAACAAATCGTGAATGGCTGAAACTTCCTAATCTTCTCTTACCACTATTACAGTAGCGGTGGATACGCAAGTCAACAAACTTGAAGATACGGTGTGCGAAGACATTAGATGTCCCCTAGATTCTGGGAATATTAACAAATTTCTGGTCCTAACTCCTGAAACAATCTTTCTACGAAGCCATCCTATTATATTAGGAAAACCTTGAACAGCTACGGTACAAGTGCTTTTATTCGTTATACGTCCAGAACAGTATATGTCTATGATGAAAAATGGTTCAACTAAATTAACACATATCACTCATTCGACAATTAGAATCTAGACAGCACTCAACAGATAGAAGATGAAGAAAATTTTATTGCTCTTCTGATTTTAAATTGGTGAAAGATAATCCAAATCAAATGCTATGAAAAAATTGAATCCTCTCCGGAAAAACAAACATGAATCTGACTCGAAGATCCAATATTGAGTTTTTTGTCATCGTGGATGTCTATTCGTTCTATGGACAAATTTAACGTCTACAAGTGAAAATTTTCGACAAAACACCGAACATAAACAAGAACCTGAAAAAATCTCAACAAAGTTAATCAAGTATTAAAACGTTATTACTACATATGTAGAATGGCGAAAAGATAAGCCAAGACATATCATCATCTATATGAAGAAAATTCTACATTAATGAAGGACAACCTCAAGCAGATGGATCAATCTTAAAGGAGGTATTAAAGAAAAATTACCAAAAATGCATTAAATATTAATTTCATCTATCCTATTTAGAATGGTCAGGTGGTTTCTCTATTACGTGGTATTATGAAAAAAATAGAAAAATGAAGAAATTATTATTAAAGAGCGGTCGCTATCTTTAAAGACCATTTCACATATGAATCAGTAATGAATAAATGGTAGCAAAAATACTTTTCGTTCTTGAATGGGTTTATTAATTTATGATCAAATCATTAACGCCAAAGACCAGATAAAACCATTCATATTAAAATATATGCTTTGAACATATGAACGATTACCGTTTTATTAAGTAACAAAATTTGAATCTAATATGATTGTATGAAGTATGGATAATTCAAGTTGAAATATTATTGGAAAAACTTTAGAAAACTTGGAAAAAAAAATCTTAAAAGATGTAGAAAATAAACCTTTCAACAATCATAAAATATTTTATGATATTCTTCAAATTATTATTTTAGAACGCATTTCAAAGATGAATTAAATTGATGAGCAAGGTGGAAGTCATTGCTATCATTAAAGTTATCGAAAGATATTAGAAAGTTTTACTAAGTTACGGTATGAAGAATTTAAACTTCACAAATAGCATCTCATATTGATGTCTGTAAAGATGTTAATTCAAATGAACTACAGTTGCAGTTATTACCATTACAAAAACAAAAATTTAAACACCACTATATTAGGGACACATAAGTTACCTTTCATGTCTCACAGATGCCTCTTGATCTGACTCTGGAAGCGATATTGAAAACAAGAAAAACTTGATTCTATGTCAATTATACAATTAAAAATTTGATACTAAAGTTAAACTATCTTTGTCGTAAAGGATGCTATGGTACATTGTTCATGCATAAACAAATTTAGACACTATTAACAATTATGAAAAACGCATTATGGATGTTGGTGGTATTAATGAAACAAATCAATCACTAATAGAAGAAATTATAAGATAGTTGTTACTCTTCAGATTTAATATATGATGAAAACGAAAACATAAAACAATTAGAAATTTTTATCTGAACTCCAAAATATCAAAGTGACACTAAAATTGAGAATCATTTCACAGTGAATATCTTTTTAATCTCTTACTCAAACTCATAGTTTAGGTATTTGCTAATTATTTGGTTTTAAATTTCGTAATTAGCAGATACAAGGAATAAAGAAAAATCATTAATGATAATTTACATCTTCAGGTACGCTAATGAGTTTGTACAAAGCGGTCGGTTGGTCATTAGAAAAATTGATACGTGAAAAATGAATGCTGATATTCTAAAGCATGTCATATTGAACATATGTTGAACATACAAGATGAAGGCAGCTATAAAATCGTAATTAGAATATTAATGTCTTTATTTAAAATGTAAAGGTATATTAAAGGTATGTGATTTATAAAGGTGAAAACATGTAAACGCTTAGGTGAGATACCATTACAACCTGTCGTTACATTGAACATGCGAAAAAGCATTTGAATTTTGTAGGACCTATGGTCATATCAAGACAAAAAATATCATATTAGTTTTATGACAGTTATTATTGCTAAATAGGTAGAGACTAAACCATTATTTTGACAATAATAAACATACATAATTGTACATGCTATTTTTGAGAATATTTCGTTTTGTTCGAAGGTATGGGTCAAAACTCCAATTTACATCAAAACTGGTGGAACAAATGGAAGGTACAAAATCAGACATAGAAAATCTATCATATCATCCACAAATGAGCTAGTCCAGTGGAATCTACTAATAAGGTCGTGGAAGAGTCCTAACAAAGATTGTTCATTTTACATAGAAAGAGATTAGGTAAGATAAACCACCAAACCTTGTGGCTAGAACAAACAGACCATGTCTTGCGAAACAATGAAGCAATTTGTTTCTATGATTCAAATTAAACTTTGATGAGTTCAATTAAGGACTTGATTTAACAGGCTAATGATGAAGAATATTAATTGGACGAAATGAACAAAGTCTGATTGAAAAATGATCATCATGAAAATGATGTTTAATGGTATAAAGAAAAGTTCAAAAGGTGAAATACGGGCTCTTGTTTTGATTCAAGGTGTAAGGATTCAAGGTAAATTTGATTTACATTGGCTTGGG
This sequence comes from Pinus albicaulis, assembly GCA_034641835.2. Taxonomy (NCBI): domain Eukaryota; kingdom Viridiplantae; phylum Streptophyta; class Pinopsida; order Pinales; family Pinaceae; genus Pinus; species Pinus albicaulis. The sequence continues at coordinate 70,898 of JAXQQM020078087.1, read as the reverse complement.
CCATGTAAATTATTGAAATTTTTGATGATAAACGTTAAAAATGAACTATACGGTGAAAAGGTCATGCTATTGAATGGTCATGAATTGAAAATTTGTGTCACAAACCACTCTCAAGAGAAAAGATTTGTCAAGTTCAAGCAGGTGATGTGAAGTTAGCGAAGAATCTCTTCTTCTTGACAGTTAAATTTTTGACATTCTCTTTAAAAAAAAAAGGTAAAGGTAAAAAAAATAAATAAGTATAAACATAGAAACAATCATTGATTGGCATGTTTATACGAGAAAAAATAGGAAATAATCAAAGTCTCTCTAAACATCTAATATAAACGGCGGTGTAAATCACAGTTGGAATTAATGAACGTAATCATCATTATTCATTAAATTTAACATATTCATCACTTTAATAATTAGCATTATTGTTGACATTTCATTCATCTCATTAAATATCCATCATCTCATTTTCATATCAAAATTTAAGTTTGATGTCTTACTGTAAATAAGACAAAACATATCATGGATTGCAGGCAAATTCTTATGTTCTTTCACTCATTTCATAAGCACGAGACTAATTGAACTGATATCACTTCATACCATCATGTCTCATCATCACGTCTTCATTCATACCATAACATTTCACCTATATTCGAGTAATCATTCCATGATCAAAATGTCTCTTAATTAAACGATTTCTGATGATAAACATTCATGATATGGACATTACATTAATCACGAGCATTAGTCAATAGTTCGTCGTGCAACAAAATCAAGTGTATCCGCGTGAATAAAACGTCCGAAGGACAAAAACAGGAACAAAACAAAACCACAATCATTAAAAAGCAGGAGGACGTAATTGGTTCTGTTTGTAAGTTTATTTATAGTTTAGTTGTAATTGTTCAAAAATATTCTTTTAAAATGTTACCAATATGATCATGACCAATAAATATCACAAACTTTGGATAAAATCTCATTTCAAATTCCATATACGACATCATTAAAAAGCGATTTCAAATAAATGATATTTGAATTCTTCACGCCTTTAACCTAAATCATTATTCGGTGATTCTCTTTTAAAATTCTTAAAAATCTCACTTGCGTCTTCAACGTTAATTAGTTTCTCCACCTCGTATCGTTCACGCGTTGTTATTTCTATTGTCATCGTTACCTTTAGCGCATTTCGTTAAAGTGAAGCAGATATTCTTATCATGGGAAGCGAACAAAAGCGTATGTCGGTTTGAATATCAAACCTTATCAACAACAAGCAGCAATTATGCTTGTTGAACATTATCAACAACAGCATGATGCGTAGCAGTGAAGAATTTGAAGTCATTTGTCTTGAAATGATGTCTTAATATGAAGAATTAATATTACGAGCAGAAATATAATTATGAATTAGCTATGTATGAAGATGAAATACAAGGTGCAATTAATGATGATATTAATGAACATATCGTTCAATTATTAGCGATATATCAACTCAAGTTGAAATTACTTATTATTAATGAATATGAAAATTAATGATTGAAGTATTAATAATATCCATTATTGAATATAATTAAAGTTTGAACAATTAACATTAAACTTTAGAAGCCATTTCAATTGAAGGTGAAAACAATATGTTGAGTAGAAGTATTAATGCGAACATTGAAGAAACGATTATAGGTTTCATTGCTAAAGACTAATGCATTGGGTTCAAAAAAATACCTGAAGCTACCCTCAATGTAAAAGGTAACTGCAACAGATAAGATGGCTACAATTTGGAAAATTTAATGGCTTCTGAAAAAGTCACTAAAACATTACAAAAGATCATTCAAAAAGAAGCTGATTGAAGCTGAAATGTCAAATTCACATCGCACAGAAGTTTCATTCTTGAAGCCTACGAAATTTAACCAAACCAGAAGAAGATGGTTCTACAACGAGAAGAAAATTCACAGCCAAATCTGGCGGAAGAAAATTCTAAATCTGTAGGAGTGTATAGATGTCGCATATTTGAAGAAAAGTTTAAGTTAACAAATTTGAAAAATAATGGGCTATCTGTTATGTAAAAAATTTGTTATGTGAAAGGGTGAATATGACACGTTTGTATACTACATTGAGTGATAATGCATTTTAGAAGACAACCTGCATGTTCTTCTTCAAAACGAAAATGGCTATGTCATTAAAGAAAATTAATTATGAATAACTGATGAACGAATGGTGATGAACATATTCATATTGAAAATAATGTGAACAATTTATTAAATAAAAATGTTGAAGACAAAAACGTGAACCTGACCTACAAGGAAGTAGAAAATGGAAACTTAAAGTTGAAATTGTTCAACAGTCAAGAAAATGATGATCATCTAGGAAGGTTGACTCAAATCAAAACAACAAGAAAAAGAAAAATAATAGGAAATACGCATGGAGAAAGGAAGGATCTTCATTGTTGAAAATGGGACAAGAGAAACTAAAGAAAACTCCAAATCAAATAGCAAGGTGAATTAATATGAAAATGAAAAACATCATTGAAAGAAAATGCCAAAGTTTTAATAGAAGAAACCTAAATTATTCTGTCGTGAAAATTGTATTCAACAAAAACTTTGGAAAACTTGGAAAGGAAAGCTAGTCCTCACACATCTAAAATAGATATATTAGAAAAGATGGTACAAGTTGGAAATACTTAGCCATTCATCAAAAATGGTGAAAATTCTCAAAAAGATCAATCTGACTCTAGATGGATAAACACTCCCTTATGGTGATAGAAAAATGATGAAGAAGAAGTTGAAAGCAAAGAACGAGAGAGAGCAATAAAGGCACTTACCAACTAAGGTTCAAACATCGAAACCAGCGAGAAGATCTTTATTCAGGACAAAGAAGAAGAAGTTATAGCTATGAAGCCTACAGGTTCGCAAGATAATTTGTAGAGACATGCAAGAATAACAATACCGGTATATTTGAGCCTCAAAATGTACTTTCTTTGTCTGCCCTCATTTCCTTTGTCATTACCTGTCGACCAGTTGATCAACAAATTTAATTAAAATTACTTTTAGAATAGTTAACGAAGCAGCTTACGAAGTTTATGATTTTATCGCTGGTACATTTTGGTAAGACCATTATGATCTGATGAACATTAGTATTAACAAGCGATGTCGTTTATCTGCGTTTGGTATATTCAGGTGGCCTCTCGAAGAAAACATATGGGCATATTCACGTCATATCTACGCCAATTCGTTGTATGAAAGAAGCAAAATTAGGTATGGTTTTGAAACGTGAACACACATTTAAAGCAGAGGCTTCTAACAAAATTACTCTAAGTCCAGGATGTCTTTCCTTTTCATAGCCATTAAAGTCCTAATATGATTAAAGTAAGGAAAAGACAATATTCTGAAATTGTTAAATCTTGTTATATACATTTATTATATAAACACTTACATTTGAAGCTAAACTAGTTACAACTAACTGCTTTGCTTAATTCTTTCATTTACGAAACGCGGTGTTATTAAATTGTTTCACATCTTTAATACCGTGGACGATTATTTTATGACGTTGATTTGGTGCAAGTTAATTCCAAGTAGGTGTTGAAACTGTATACCTGGGATTTATTTAGTAATTTAGATAAGTATTACTAGCGCATTCATGATTTAGTTTGTAGTTGTTTTACTTCGCTAATTCTACTCATTCGCTCTTCTAAAGATTATATTAATGAATGAGAAATAGCTATAACGATTTGGTGTAATTTTTGTTGTTCACTATCACGATTTACTTGTTCCCAAACACTCTTCTGAAAAACTCTTGAAAGTTATGTAAAATTATCAAAACTTTGTTGATAATGAATATTTTAATTGTATATTTTCTAAATGCTATAAGCTGTTCTTCTTGTCTTGGCAACATCCAAAATACTACTCATAATGATGAGTAGAGATGCTTTAAATATCTCTTGAATTTTTATTCTTCAGTCTTTATATTTGTTTACACGTAATTACGGTCAGTTGTTTCGCTACCAAAAGAACTCTTCAAAAATACAATCGTGATGGACAATTGCTATAATTCAAATAATACATGATAATTTAGATAGGATGTCGATTTAGTGCGCCAATTCCTTTCGATTGTTTGGTTTTCTGATTTGATAATGACATAGTTGACTCGCACCCAAACTAGTGACATCTTAAATTCGATTTCATCAGGTTATTTAATTTACGCCATTTAATTCAATTACCACTACATTAGATTATGGAACGTGAATTAACATGCCAGTCTTCATTATTTCGACCTTTCTTGTTCTAAAATCTATAATTTCTTCATAACCATGAACAGAAAACAATATCCTTTATGGTGCCAATACCTCTTCGTTTTTTTTTTTTTTTATTATCATTTCATAATGATTCTCCCCTCAAAGAACTGTGAAAAAAGAAAAATCTAATAACTTTCTAGTGGGTTTTGTGACGTTCAGTTAAGTGCGCCAATAGGAATTTGAACTAATTAAAATAAAGAAGAATCTTATGATGGTATAAATGTTTTATTTAAATATGCTTTGTAAATCTCTAATCAAGGATGAAATGTTACGTGACTATAAGTTAGTTATTCGGTAACATGTTTAGTTCAGAAGGTTGCATATTTATTCGTTCATTTCTAAGTGAAGTTATGTTTTGAATCATTTCCTTAAATACATTATCAGCTTTATTTAACAAAATACATAGTTGTAACTTCAGTTCTACTTAAATTGTTTGGTTCTTGTTTTAATAAACTTTGTCATCAACAATTAGGCTTCGATACCATTTTAATGCAGCTCCTTTCCATTCAGCTTTCTAGTCATCTTTCTGTGAACTGTTCTTCAAAATTAAAAACATCATAAATCATCACAAGACTGACATAAACACCACCACAACGCGTTAGAAACAAACACCTGGTCTCGATGCCGCTTCACTTCAGCGATTTATTACACAATTTGACAATTAAACCAAGCTAGGTTTAGGAAGACTAGATTGAAGACCGTGAGAGGCTCTCATACTTATACGATTACGTTAATTAAAGTAGTTATTATTGTACAGGTATAACCCAATTTATGTATCATTGAAGTGTTGTTGTTGTTGTTGTTCAAGCGAGAATATGCTCTTTGTGGTTCGTACACATCTTGTTATAACGATAGCAAATACGGTGAAATTATTATTATGTGGCAATCTAGCTGAATCAATTAGGTGTAATTCAATGCCATGGTTCTTTTATTTATGCATGAATGATCTATTACAAGCATTTACTTGGTAATGATTTGTTTCTTTGAAATTATATGGACTGGTGTATACTTTGAAAACAGTGGAAAATACCATTAGAATAGCAGATGTCTGGATGATAATTAAATATGTATTGTTAGGACATTTAATAATTAGTTTATATGGTCAACAAACCGACAAACAGCGAGAAAATTTGATAAACGAACACCTACGATTTAACAGTTGTCTTGGTTGTAGCCTTCATCATCACTTTGTTGTTAGGGTTCGTTAATCATAACAGCGGTTCATTCATACCTATGGTTGTCATACCTTCATACTGTTTTGGGTCAATATTTTAAAGCTCATCTAAATTACCAATACGATGTGTTTTCAAAGAGGGTCATCGTTGAATATCATCATACCAATACTCATAAGCCTTCATTCTCGCGGCGTTTCATTACGAACATTGCTATGAAAAGTCATACTTTGTCCTAAAGATCATTATCCTGTTTACGTAATAAAATGGCTACTGTTGAGAAGAATGTTATCCATGAATTTCATAGAAACATCATCTTGATGCCATGAAACGCTTCTGGCATAAACCAATATCACTAAGCACCGTGCGCCATGACGGAAATATTTTTGGCGTTCAACATCGATCATCTGTATACTTTGTGAGTATGTTAGTGCCGGGGCCATTAACATCAATGGTGGTTCTCTGGCGTTTTGTTAGCATTCATCGTGGGCTGGTAAACAAGCGATATCTTCATGTTTGACTATAAATCATGTCAATAGCGCTTGCTAAACTTGTACATGAGCGATTGAGTGAATAAGAAAAAAGACCGGTCTAATTTCATCACATCCGGGATGCAATTTTAGGATTTTGTACATCATCATCGGTGACCTTTCTGATCATCGCCGAACGGCGGGCCTGCTCTGTGCGGCATGCTACGTGACAGGAAACATTCCAATGCTGGAACTGTACGCTATACATGTCATTGAATAGTTGTGTCTTTGAGCGGCAAGGTCTTATTCATGAAATTCGTGATCAAGAGATATATCATGATGTAATGTGTTATTAAAGATTGATAAAGGTGCTTATCGCTTCAGCTCCAACCCATCACCGATTATAAGCAGCATCTCGACAAAAAATATTATTATTATTTTAGCTTCATGCTTTCAGGGGCCAATCATCTAGAAGGTCAATTTAGGCACACTATTTTCAATGACTTGGTTAAATTAGACATCATCCCCGAACCAATAATTATGGTATGTCATCTATCATTTAGGTTGCTATGTTCCCTAAGACAAAAGACAATAACAAATCATCCATAGGTGACTTCATTGCAAAAGGTTTCAGGAATTTGAAGTGTAACCTATCTCACTATGAAACTCCTGCTTTTGACCTCTCAAAGGACTAACCTTTTCATATACATTTACACTCCTTTAGAGATATGTAAAGAACAAGCACTCAAAGTGTGTTAGTCAATTGGGAAAAAATTCTCATTGTTACGAAATATCACACTGGTAATTCGCCTGAAGAGTGCATATGTGTCAAACTTGATCTACATGTGTCCATTCACTTTGATCTTGGTATGCTCTTGCTATTAAGTTAAGTAGTTGTGAAGCATGCAACATTAGCTCATATAAGTTGTTGAATCAAGTGCTTGGTAAGAATAAATTTAGTAGATAAATATTTATTTCAGAATCTCGACAAGTTCCATTGAGTGATATACTATTGGAAGATGTTCATTTGTGATGAGAGTTGGGATAATCATGAAATTGGTGACATAAATAAATCACTTTGGTGCTATTACTCGCTTCTATCCATTAATAGTATTGATGCCCAGCATACATATGTATTTGTAGCTTCTGTCTTTCATATTAGTTCTCCTTAAATATTATATTTCATGTTTAATTGATTTAGCAAGTTAGCGTGGTGGTCATCTATATGTTGCAATATCTTTGTTTGTTTGTTCATTCTTGCAAAATATTTGCAGTGATCTAAACGGATTTGGTGCAACAAGCAGCGAGGAAGAAGAATAAGGCGCTGGACTCAAAGTAAGTTTCTTAACCTATTACTATTGTGTCTGTTCTTATTAGGAAAAAGTAACTACAAAGTCTTTAATCTGTTCATTAAATGCTACATTTAGGGAATGTGTTTGTTAAGCAATCATAATCACTTTCTTTTCTGTACTTTTCTCACCATTACAGTTGCAGGGTAATCTCTGCTTGATGACACTAAAGAGGCATAATCCTGGACATAGAAAAAACTCATAATGATAGCATCCCACAGGAACCTCTTTAACGAGGCACCACCCAAACGTCCTTGAATAGGCAGAAGATCTCTCTGCCAGCCAGGCTCATGTAAGTGAAAACCACTCAAGTAGAAAAAAATCATGGAAAACACAGTAAATGCTACTAACACACTCATAGTAAACAGACTACAACAACATTCAAAACTAAACATCATGGGTAAGACCATAGTACAAAGTCTGAAAAAAATGACCAAAGTGAGTAGCAGTCCTCCTTGTTAGGGATTAGGCAGAAAACAAGGAAAAATGTATCCCATTCAAAAGAAGCACTCTACAACAGTAACATGTTGGAATGGTGAAGGATATGAAATACCACTCTACCAAGAAGAATGGATACTTTGAAGACAACAAAATGGATATTAAGGATAAACTACAATCCAAGATAACTACGTGAAATATGCTTATGGTAATGATTATCCCAAACATCATCATAAATATCAACTTGATGGGCCATTTGTGTCATACCTTCAATATTGCAGCCCAACAAAACGCCGGAAGAAGTATTTGGGAATGTTAATTCGTTGTTCGTTCTAATGATTAAAATCTGTCTCAAAGGACCTATCCCAGCTACTCGACATCATACGATGTGTCCTTGAACGGTCGAAATCACAAGTTATGACCCCATTTGTCCAATCAAATCAATTCAAAGAAAGCATACGTTGGTTAGATATCACTGGGCCTGCAAGGATACGGTGAGGACATGCCTCATACCTAAATACAACAATGCTAAATATCGACTAGCAAACCACTATCAAGAAACAACGGTGAAACCCTGTCTCTCTATGGTAAAACTACTCATAAAATTAAACTGGACAAGAAAAGTCAGATGTAGTCAAGTATGATTACCAATAACCAATAGGTAAGGTATACAATTATACAAATACAGTCATCCCAATAGTACGAGGAGAGCAGAAAGAGGCAGGTAGCCCAAAAATTAAATTTTATTTCTGTACTCCTAAGAAGATTATGAGGACCTTTGGACTCCTAAAGAAGAAAGAATAATTGTGCTGCTTAATGAATATGTTCGAAATAGACAAAATAAATGTTTTGAATCTACTATGTGGATACAATGAAACCTTTACAAGTATGTTAAACCACTGAATATAGTTCTTTTGGATACTGTAACTACTGCTGATTGGTCTGTTTTGTTCATGCATTTTTATATGTTTGAAGTTTCGCACAATACGTGGATGATGTATGCTTCGATTTAATGTGGGGATATGTTAATGACTGGATGCTGACATGTACCTAAATCTATTCGGTCATTCATGGATCTGATCGAGATAAGCATCTGTCTCAAAGAACCTCCCGACTACGGAAAACATCATCGTTATATCATGAACACGTGAATATACACCAAGTTTAGCCATTGTCCAATCAAATCAATTCAAAAAACATGTTTAATTAGATATCTTAGATACTTATACCAGGCTACGGTGAGACATGCCTCAACTACTTTAATAGTTGCTAAATAAATGATGGAAGCCCTATCTCGAAACAACAACAGCAATTGATGCAATGCCTAATAATGTTCTCGCAAAATTAGCTGAATGGCGGTCGGATATGATAAAGTTTAGGAATTTAAGAAAACGATGAGTTCACATTCATAATCTTCGTCATGAAATCATCATGGGTGGAAGATGAAGAAACAAGGTAGCCCAAAAATTCATTTTATATGTATCCCCTAAGGAGAAGGTTGTTAGAACCTTTTGGACTCCCCTAAGGAAGAAAGAAGATAATTGTATGTGTTGAATGTATGTTCAAAAAATGAATAAAAATGAATATTTTGGTTCATATTGAATCACGGTGGAGCCTTCATTATTGATGTATGAATAATTCTTTTTGAATATTAATACTTTCATAAGCGTTGGTCTATGTTTTGTTCATGCATTTTTATGTATTTGAATTCCTTTTATACATGGATGATATACGGTTTAGTGAATATGTGTCCTACTGTAATTTTCTTTTGGTCGATATGACTCCGGAATCACGGATGCGGGCCTCCCCGATCTCACACCCGGCTCTAAGCACGGATACGGTCACGTGATTGAATACCAGGCTTCTTTGGACCTTTATTCTTCGCCTGCGTACTTGTACACCGAACGCCCTAATATGTCTGTGTGTTCGTCTCATTGGCTACTTTAAACTACGCGGACATTTATCGCTCTCTCTATTATTGATTCTCTGGTGGAAAATCTCTCTGCGGAAGCTGTTAACACCCTCATGCATTGAATCATGGTTGATCTTCGTCCAGCGCCTACGTCAAATGAATTCATTCAATATTTATCATATGTTTTAAGGTACAGGTACAATTATATTCATTAGATATGCCATTGAAGCACAGCTATGTGGCGGAAATGTCATAAATACGTTGATGTGTCATGGAGTGGTAGGCCTTTAGCTCAAGAAGGTAAAATTGCATTTTAAAATATTATAATTTGTAGTCCAATACGGAAGTCGTTCATTGAGTGGATCGTACGAGCGTATAAATTATATTAATTAGGATTTTTGTAGAATACCTTCCTCTATTTTATGACGTTGCTTTTATTTAAATATTGTATGTTTATGTGTATCTATTAAAAATAAAAGAAATAGCAAGGGGGTTTGTGTGAAGCGAGAGGATATTAAAGCAGTCTTTTATAGGTTATGTCTCTCATTTGTTGAATAATATAAAGGAAAAAGGTAGTTTTTTATATACAAGGTAAGCCCCAAGTTGAGTTATTACATATATTTGTGTCTATCTTGTTTTATGTATGTTTTATGTGTTTGTGTTTTACATTTATACTGTAATATAAAATTTTCTAGTACAGTATAGGAGCCAAAGGTTTAATTAGTTTGATAAACTGCATGGAAAGAATGGTTCTTGGTTAAAATGGGAGAAATAGCAGAAAGATAGTAGGTTTAGGTAAAAGTTGTTGTTATTCTTGTTTATGAAATGTGGATAGAATATTATATATAAAGGAAAATGTGTACATATACATTAAACAAAAAAATAAAATTACAACTATAATAGACAAGGCATTATATTCTAGGTAAAACATTTAGAACAATACGATAGTGCCTGTAATAATTATTAATATTCAAAGCAACAACAATGTTTTAATTAAATCATTGGCAGAAACTATAAAAAACATGCAGCCTCAATAAGGTATTTCTTAAATTTTGTTAATATGAAAATATCATATGGTGGATATTACTGACCATTCAAATGAATTTAATACGGTTACTAATCGATTTAAGTTATTAAGGTAAACTTTGGTAATTGAAGTTAGAGCAACCTTTGTTATATGGGGGTATTGTATTGCGTGCATGTATTTGTATGTATAATATGGTAGAAATAAGAAAGAGAGTGTGTGAGAGCGAGATAATAATACAGTCCCTGGATTTATTTATTAAGTTGTGTCTCTTCATTTGTAAATGTTAGAAAGAAATCTTGAATTTGTTTAGTAGGCGTGGTAAGTTAGTGAACCTCATATATCTATATATATCTTGTTTATATGTTTTATGTTTGTGTTTACATATTTTATATGTTCCATTCTACATAATACAGTTCTCTAACAATACGGTATCAAAGTAGAATTATAATTAGGTGATATTCATGAGGAAAGAAACTGATTTCTTGGTTCAAGGTAAAGACAATAGCGGAGGTAAGTTTTAGGTTTGAAAATTTAATGACAAAAACTACCATTATGGAAAAATGGGATGGAAAGATTGTCTATTAACAAAAATACTATGTACCATTGAACAAAAAACGTAGCAATTAAATTAAATTAAATAAATAAATATGTAAATAATTATTAAAATGCTATTGATCAAATGGATATTAAATGAAAAACACAACGGAACAATAAGTGACCTATAACGTTCGTATTATTGAAGAAAAGCAATGGAAGGTTTAATTAAATCATTGGTGAAACGTAAAAAACCTAAACCTCAAATAAGGTATTCTTATGAAAATATTTATTTAATGAAGATATGGGATCGTGGATCTGTTGTTAGCCATTTAAATAGTTCAATATGGTTACACCGATCCAGTTAAATTTATGAAGGTAAACTTTGATGATGAAGTTAAGGCATGTGTTTATATGTCATTCAAAGAAGAATTGGAATGGTTTATTTGCTTCATTAGTAACTTTTCTCTTAAATCTGGTACTTTAAGTTTGATGATGTATAAATGCTATCCTTAGCGAAAATGCAATGAAAAATCTCATTGAGACATAAAATTCTTCTGATGCAAGCTAGGGAAGAAAAATAGAGAAAGAAAGAGCCTGGAATATCCGATAATGAAGAAAAGCGGATCCAAGTCTAGATAAAGATAGGGTATGTGAAATGCGAAGGAAAGAACACTAAAGAAAGATTGTAAATATGAAAGGAAAAGCATAGGACAACAACAGAAAACAATCATGGCAAGCAAATGTGACATGGAAGTGTTCAAGGCACTTCACAGTTCTTTCTTTTATAAATATAGTTAGTTCACAGGTGAGCAGATGGAACACACTCATTCATACCACCGACAAAATAACACTGACATGTGTTCGGGGATATTTTAGGCAGTTCGTACGATGATATTTTATTAAAATACGGTAGAATAGGTAAGTTATTGTAAAATAACGGAGTAAACCAATAGTTTATTAAATGATTGAAGAAGCATGTTCATATACGGAAAGAAAAAACTAATTTCAGTGATTAGGTGGTAGAAGGTTTGTATGACAACACTGCAGATAAAGCTGTAGAAAGTACTAAAGAACCTAGTAATAGAAAAAAAAAGTAGAAAAATTTGGTGATGAATATGCAATATGCTTCTAACTATAACTTAATGATTTAACTTTCACGGAGAAGATCATGGTGGCATCGCAAACAAGACACATGGTGAAGAAGATGAAGTTCTTCACTCAGAATTTGTTGTGATTTAAAATATTGGTTGAATTTTACTATGAAAATTGTATTTATAAACGAGAAAAGGTCATAACTGCCGGTGGAAAAGAAAAACAAAAATCGAATCTTGTGCATACACATATGTGTGGGGACATAACAAAATATGTCTCTACGGTGGCTCGTTATTATTATTATTTTATTGCATTTAACTAAAAAAATTTGGATTTGTTGTATTGAAATAAATATGATGTTGTTCAATAAATGAAAAATTTGGTTGGATGAAACAGAAAAAAGTTCAAGTATGATTAGAAAATGAAGGAGGTGAATATTGCAGCAAAGTGTTTTAATATTCTATTAAAGAACGCCGATTTACTGAAAACAGTTCCAAAACTACTAATAAAATGGTCGTCAAAAATGAAACGGACAAGTAATGAAACGGCAAAAGATGCATGAGATTAGATAAAGGATGCGTACAATTTTAGGTAGATGTTTTGAATACTACTATTATTATCTAATAATGAAAACCTTCAAGTTCCTTCAAGATGGTGGTATTCGGATCGTAGGCGGAGTATAAAGGTGTTCCCCTACTAAATCCTTTGGTTGCCAAGGGCTTGTTCTCTATATCAATAAGGAAAATATAACGAATCTTACGAAGGCAAAAATCAAAGAAATACACGCGCAGATATGGCGTTATTAGTTTAGTTACCACTTGTAAGTTGCAATAAAATCATTAGGAAAGATGTAATATTCAATGAAAAGGTCTTGTATAAGAATCAATTAAAGAAGAAAAAACGAGAAAAAACAAATAATATGCAGGTTCGATGAAATATGAAAAAGTAAAGGTGCGTAATAATAATCAACAACCACAACAACCACCACCACAACAACGAGCATATCAAACACAAGTTGGTATGGAAAATCTACCAAGATAATTAGACCCTAACGATATGTCCTTCATTATAATGCTTTATTTATTGGTGATTATTGATGAACAAAATATTATGAAGAAGCAATGTAGGTGAAACGAGAAGAAGTGGAGATAACTTAACGAAAAATATGAACTCGTAACCATATGCTTGAAGACTTAAACAGTTGCTACGAGTAAATAACGTTACCGAAATAATGGGTTTACTGGTGCAGAAGAAGGAGATGGAGAAAACATAGGTACAAAGCTAGACTTGCGGTGGGGGTTTGTAGGAAGAAAAGGTATTAACGTTGAAATACTTTCTCTGTTTTTAAAGATATTCAATTAGAACTATTTTAAGTCTTGTAGTAGTGAAATATTTTCATCTTGAACATTTAGATGTAAAAGACAACATTTCTCCATGGATATTTGGAAAGAATCTGTGTACGACCCTGAGATGTGAAATCGAGAGAAAAAATTAGTGTGCACAGAGTTAGAAAATCATGTGTAGCTTAAAAACGGCTCAACGCGATGTGTCAAGTTAATAAGTTTATGCAAACGAGGTTGCCTACGTGTCACTACTGGTCATTTTACGAAAAAAAGAAAAAATGATGGCATTCTCTTATGTTGTTCATGTATGTAAACCAGCACGTAGCATTGCGAGGTCTAACATGCAAAAGAAACAAAGTAATACTCAAAGAAAAATTAACACTAATAAATTTTCACGATGGCTTGGTGGAAGCTACAAAACAAATCCTTAGTATGAAATAACTAGAGATAAAGAAAAATACACAAATTAACATTTATTAGAATGATACTTTAAAGATGTTGAAAAAAGATTTAATATAAGACAAAAAAACACGATGGAATACCAACACAACAGCCATTTCAAGCAATTAGAGTGTACACAAGACCTAAGAATAAATGGATTATATGTCTAAAGTTCATATGCATCAACAATTGGAAGCAATATCTATGCAATGATACTTTAAACTAAATATTGCACATACGATGCAAGGTTATAATGATCTCACAAATTAATCAAAATAATAATGGATAGGTAAATGGATTCAGATATTTGAAATTACCACAATAAAACATTTGATTTGATCGTTTAAACATTCTCTACAGAGATATGTTGATGCAGATATAGCAAGTGATAGAGATAACAAGAGAGCACTATAGGATATGTATTTACTATAAGTGAGATATAAGTGCAACGTGGAACGGTTTCAAAAATACAAAGTATTGTTGCATATCGCTGCTTAGAAGCAGTATGTGCCTTTATGAAATGATAAAAAGTAGTTTCATTACAAAAATTTATGGATGGATGCAGGTAAGAAACATGATATGAGCAGGTTATACAGGTGGCATTAAAAATACATTCATCTTGCAAAATAACTACATTCATTTCAAGGACTATTTATCTCGGTACCATTTGTATGATCGTTATTTAGAAGATAGAAATTCATTTGAAGGTACACTAGCCATAATCTGAGATAAAATAACAAAGTTGTAACGAAGGTGAGATTATATAAATTTAATTAGATATTAAGTATGATGATAAAGTGAAAAGCAATACGGTCAAAATGAAATGATTATCATTAAATAAGCAATGATCTGATTATACAGCTCAGTCTCAAGTAACGATTATTGAAGTATGGATCCTAACTATATTCTTTATTGAAATATGTCATCGCGTTAGACTGTATTTATGTGAGGTATGCTTGTCATATCATTTAATCATCATCGAAGGATCAAGAAGGAAAGAATGGTACATCTTCATTTTATATATTTAATATGTTTGTGTTTAACATATTTCTTTCCCATTCCTGTATATAATTTTTATAACATATGTTTATTTAAAATAGACCTCAAGTCTTCTTCTGCGTCTTCGTTGAAAATCATGGCAAGGTCGAATCTCTAATCAATGACAAAGGTGTAACATGACAATCTTCATTTTATGAATCATTCTGCTGTTTATTCTAATGTCCTTTAGTTATTTAATTTTCTGAAGTTTAGCTTACGGTCTCTTATTAGAATAATTAATTATTTTAATAAAACATTAACAGTAAAATTTACACAGATTACATGTTCTTAGAATACTGGGTATACAGCTATACACAAAATTTGGGCTTGGAATTTTCCTATGTTAAAATCAACACTCCTATTGAGAAGGGTGCTCTTCTGTTATGTATGTGCATGCGTAAACCATCAACATCTCCACGTTACGATATCACAACAAGTTGTCCATAAACCTGCCATGCTATGCTGGTGTGCTACTACCATGGTATTTCTTCACCCATGTTGCCATCGCACTAAGGCTCCCTCTCTCCAAATCGCTTGCATTTGTGTTCTATGCTTGTAACCAACATTTGCTGCATCTTCATAGCTCAATTGTTAAGAAAACAACTCAACTCTTTTGAAAAGGAACTAAACAAGTGTTCAGTTGGTGCATAAATTGTTGAAACAGGTTCTTATTAACTATTGTATTCCTAAATTATTATTGCGATAATACTATTGTGCTATGTAAGTGATCTTGTTGTGTTTAGGTAACATTTTTGTTAACACCACTAATGCTACGTTGTTTGTTTGTCTATACTTATCAAAAATATATAAGTGTTTGCTACCCTCACCCACTTTATTCATCATCCCTAGGCTCTCATGAACTCACCATCCTGTCTGTAAACAAACTCCAATAGAAAATGACAATCCATGAGGTAGGCTATCAGGTCACCCAAGCTGTGAGTTCAAGGCTGTTCCCGACTCTATATCTTACTTCTTCCAGGAAGCACTGCAAGCTTACATAAACTCATCTATAAGTCTTTGGTGCAGAAACATGAATCATGTTTCTCATCCTTTATTTTTCTTCAAGGACATGATGCTACAGGTGATAGCCCATCTCACCCTGTCTGAGCACTTCTGCCTTAGAGACATCTCTCTTCATCTATACTTGTATTTCCCTTTCGATACCATTCTTGTTCTTCTCATCGAACCATCGAATCCTCTTTCTCACTCTGTCTGTTTGCATTCGCTATACTGTCTCCTCATCTTCCTCCTGGTACCAAAACCACATCTGGTGCAACTTTAAGGCTGTTCTTATTAAAATATATCTCTTCTGGCTTTGTATCATCGCAGTTGTTTAAGACAAACTCACCATAATTGTTCACGGTTAAGGATGCGATCTGTAACAGGCAGTATTGAATCTCCACCAGGCCCTCATGAAACGAAACGAGCGCCTCCCTCGCATCGAATCGTAGGTTCTTGCTCAAGTACATATTTTACACGTACGCTAAAATGTTCGCTCGTACAACAAGGCAAAACTTCCCACATCTCCCGGTGACAATTGCAACATCTCCCATGTTGAACCTGTGATCCTCGCTTCTTGTCCCAAAGGTTGGCCTCTTCCCCTAGCACCATATGTCCTTCTTAAGTTGATCCAGTTGTGGATAACAACCAAATTAGCCATGGGCATAGGATGTGTTCATTCTAGAAGGAACTGGTGTTTCAACTTCAGTTGCATAGTTAGAGGAACCTAAACCTGCATCGATCTCCCCTGGGACCACTGAAGCACCATCACGGCCAAAAACTATGAACTACTTCCTCTTCTCTTCTCCGCATTTCTAGGAAGGCTTCGCACTCTATGAAACAATGAATCTTGTTGATCTGTCTCTTTGCTCCATATCCTAAATGTTGGATTATAAGCTGAACTCTTTTGAGAATGTTCCCACTATGTAGTTTTCTTTCTTTGATACAGCCTCTTTATGGAGCCACTTCATAGAAAAATTACGTCTCTGGCTCGGTTCTCCAATCAACATAATCTAGGTGATCCGGTCATAATCTACCTCTGGGGGTCTTCCTTCATTATTGTAGGTGGTGTGATCCCCACCAACGCTGCCCCAGCCGGCTGCCAGGCTCGTCACCTCCTCTGGGCATTGTCTGCCCAGCAAGGATATAAATAAGCTCCAAGGATCCTGGGTGCGAGCCTCACCGTCTCCACCCATCTCTAAACATGGATCTGATCCATGATTGAATCTTGACCCTAAGACACATCTTTGGGCTACGCTTGGCTGAGTGTCTCCTGGTCGCTCTGTATTCAGCACATTGGCTCACCTGGGCCTTTTCTTGCCTCTCTTTCTTGATATGATTCTCTGGTGAAGAAATATTTATATAAAACCATGCCTCATTGTGGATCAACAAATTTTATCTTAAATAAGACCATTTTCCATTAAAGAAAATTAATCTAAAGTTCACTAAATTATTATCTCTTTCAGTATTCTCAAATCATGCTTCTGTTATTAGAAATTAACGACCAAGGTTGAATGTCCATTAAATACATTTAATATTATAACATGACAGCTTGCTTTCTGGTCATTCATCAGTTTCATCATCCTTTAATTTATTCATTCCCTGTTTGAATAAGTCCTCATCTAAATAACTGATTATTTTAATAGTATATTAGTGGAATTTTTCCACCCAAATAGTTTTGTTCTTTTAGAATACCGATTATCTGTTACTCTCAAAAAAATTTGGGGCTAATGGAAAACTTTCATTACTACAAAAATCAACACCGAAATATTTAACGAGATGAAACAAATGGCTAAAATCCACTCTTTGATCGATAACACTTATGCAATAAGTTGTTAAGAACGGGTCTGCAGCAATTGGACAAAGAACATCAATACAAAATACCATCTAATTCAACATGATGTTAAAACGAACAGTTCATCTCATACATTGTTCCACAAATTATCACATTGCTACATCTTCACTAAAGCGGAAGAAAAGGTTTGAAAGATTCGAACAGTATTTGGACTCACCAACATCACAACCAGTTAAAGGTGGAATGTTGACACCTAATCACAAAGGTTAACGAAGGTGTATAATAATATGAAGTAGAAAATAAGGAAATTGAAAACGTAAAATGAATCCCAAGTCTCACCTCCATATGTATTTATGCATCACTTAATCAAAAATTTATTTTATGACGAATTGCTATCACAACGACACAGTTGAACTTTGAAGAAAAATCTTGGCTCTTAAGCAATTTTGAAAATACCGAAGGGGTGAGTCGGTTTTATTTTAATTGCTTCTGTGCAGTTGGTCGCCATTTAGAACACAAAATTAAACAAATAAATACTTTATTAATCTCAATAAATAATACCAATATATATTTAGGGCAACTGAATGAAGCACCAATCTTCAATCTATGACTCATTCGTATTTTTCAGCTTCTTGTTTGGACTTTCCAAAATTAAACTTATCACTTTGAGCATAACCTCTAAAGCTCAACTATCACGGTACATATCACGGCATCTTGAGAGCCTCCAATCCTCTGGGCTCCAACCCTATCTTCCAAGGCATAGTTTCCACCTATGAGATCCGACCCTAAGCTTCAATTCTTCGAAGATGATTTGTATTGCGCCTTGTAGCTCCCAATATCTTCCCAAAACATATCAATCTTTAACGTGTGTGTCTCCATATCCCAGCTTCATCAGCAGTGGCCTTGTCTTATGTGGAAATTATCTCATTCTGTGTCATCGTACTCTCTGAAAGGTCCTCTGCACGTTGACATCAACACATCATGATATTCGACAGAATTCTCATGGTGTCATCATAGCAGAACTGTTAAATTAACTTCTGAGAGCTTTAATGGGCACCGTCAAGATGCTAAGAATGTCTTTAAGACAACTTCTAAATGTATATTAGTCTTGCCAGCAAAGATAACTATCCTGGCTCATATTAGATGCTTAAAAATACTTTTGTTAATCCTCCTCCAAGATAATACTCCTCAGGTACCTTATAATGCTAAAATCACTCTGGTGGAATGTTAAAATCTATCTGATCAATTCTTCATTTTCAATAGTTCACAGGAAAACTATATCTAATTGTATTGAAAACTTCCTTCATTTTGTTCTGTAAAAATGACTTAATTATATGTTTTACCAAAAATTGTTCAAAATGCAGTCCAAGTCCTTCAAGTACTTCAATTCAAGGCTTATTCAACAACTCTGTGTACATTTGTCTATATTTTCCAACATGCTCCTCATCTGGTCAAAGCATTCCTTTAAACGGATACAAGCATATCTGTCTAAACATAAAAAAATTAAGTTGAAAAGAAATTTCACTGTGAAAAATTACCCTTCAAGTTGGTATGGAAGCATCTACATATTTGTAAAATATTATTAACATCACGGGTATATAGTGCTACGAAGGACAAGATATGATATGAAGCTCCTTCGTAAATAATTAGCAACCGCTATTAACCACATATTAAAATGGTATGTGGTAAAATGAACCTAATCAAATTATTATCATGATCCAAGGAAGAAAAAATCTTCAATACAAGTTGGTATCCTTTATGACTATGTTCAAGAACTTTATGGATGAAGATATGTTGCTATGGTACCATTCCTAATTATACGAAAATTTGAAACCTTCTAAATTAACAAAGGTATTAGTTCATATTTTAACATACATATGTCTTGTTAAGCCTCCTGAATGTGAACTAATGCTATCTTGTGATTTGGACAAAAATGATGATTTAAAAATGATTTAAAGGTCTTGTTATATTCTTTATTAGTGAAGGAACCTTTTATATCTGGTATAGAACAAACGTATATGACATATTATGGATTGTTATTAAAAATGAGATATAATCTTAAAAATTAAATTTCTCTTAGGTATTTGGAGTTAGAATGTTGGTGAGGGCTAAATTAGAAGAAAAATATCTTCAAGATAATGAAGGACAATATTAATGGTACTAAAGGTAATAAAAAATAATTTCTTTGTGATTATTTTGAAATTTTTAATATAAACGAATAACAAACTTTTCATATATAAGGTCATTGAAGCTAAAATGAGATAGGGTATTTTAATAGAGCTTCAAGTACTGGTCATCAGATATAGTCATCATCAAGTGTGTCATCATCAAGTTAAATGTCTGGAACCAAAGTTTGATGTCTTCATGAAGGTTTGTATGTTAAACTTTACAATTAGCACTAAATAATTATATCAATATTCATGTTTCGAACATCATAGGTTCTGCTACTACTACTTCATTTAAGTAAAGACGTCATCATAGTTTTAAAGACTTCTTCATCAAAAATTAGATATCATAATATACGTGAAAGTTATGGTATCTTCATGTTCAACAATACTAAGTTTGTTATAATCAATTTGTGCGCGCATCTAAAGAAACATCATATGCAAAATTCTCCATCATAAACAATGCCATGTTGTTATCAGCAGCAACGCCAGCTAACACTCTAAAACAATAGAACTTATTAGTCCTGCTTTGAACTTGGAAAACTGACGTTGGCCTAGTAACCATTAGGTGAGAAAGATAAACGTAGGCAAACCTTGTTACTTCTCTTCAATTCTTTCTTCTCTTGAAAATTTCCTTCTTCATGTCGCCCTTGTAAGCATACGCTTATTGAATGAAGTGAGAAAATGGGTGATTGCTTCTATGTATATATACCTTTAACCTATTTTAATAATGATTATAAAAAATGGCCAGTTGATGTAGGTGGTAAATAGTTCTTTATTAGCAATTATTATTTTTGCGTTGTTCTTCATGTTCTAATAGCGTTCTTGGTTAGAAACCTACTTTAGTATCCTTTGATATTTAGGTTCGGTACAGCCATCGAACCGCAGTCCTACCTCAATAATTGAGGCCTTGTTTAACTTTATTAAATTATTTCAACATCGCTGAGCAGTGACTTTATGAACGGTGATCGGATTTATGGTGTTAATTTGGAGTAGTTGAGCGTCAATACCACAATCCTATTCATCAATAAATCCACTCTTTAGGGTCCTTTCTGCTATAAAGTGTTAGCTTCCCATTTTTGACAAAAAGAACTTATCTTCTTAAAATTTGAAGAAGAATATGTGAGTTCCTACTGATAATTAAAGTCGAAACGAATACTTAATAAAGAGCGAAATTAGATGCGTGTAGAAAAGGTTCTCTGACCAAATGACACATCAAGAAAGATAAGTAGCAAATAATAATCGATTTCAAATGGAAACTAACTCAAATAGACAATTTGATATATTGATCTATTTAACAATTATAATTCCAGAGATTTGGAATATTTAAACCCAATCTATTTGATCGAAAATGGTTTAGATAACATTGTAGCCCAAGAACCTCCACTCAGTTTAATAATTAAATGATCTAACCATACTTAAAAATTTCTTGGGTATGCTTGAAAATGGTATGTGATTTTTAACTGTTTGTGTGTCTTCAAGTTCTTGTTCTTTTTAAATTTATGTACATGACATAATGCAAAATAAAACTTGTTTATTTTAATGACAAAATTAATCTAAGGAGGTTCACCCAAATCTCTTTCACCCAAACTCTCGTCTCATGAAGCTTTATCATATTCATTCTTTTTAGGATTATGGTAAGGTTTCCTTTAAAAGAATTCTGCACTGCTCCAATAGATATAAACTAAATCCAAAAGGCCAGAGAATACATCCTGTCCTCTCACCAAGCTGTCCAAACCCCTGCTTCCAAGCAACACAGATCATGACGAAGTTCATGGCGGTGTCTAAGCTTCAAAATGGGACAAATCCTTCAGGGTATGTTTCTGTCACTAAACCACTCCTATTGTGTCCAATACTGTATCAGACTGAAATTTCAGTACGACAAATTTCTGCGATAAGACCTTGCGTCACCAAACTACGATTGTCCTCACAGTTTGTTGAGGATGCTAAGCCTCATCAGCTTCTCGGAGAAACAAATCTCAAGGTACTACACGACCATTGTTGGCCAAAATGTTTGGATGGTCAATATAGACATATTCATTCATCGAAAACCTCTTGGTTTGTCCAGTTTACGCCTCTACAAACACTACAGCACCACAGCACCTGGGGTCAGCGAAAAAACTTCTTTGTTGGGTTTTTCAACTTCCTCTACGGTCTAAATACTTTATGCAAGGCTTCTCTTCATTAGATTCATAATTTTGTTTACAGTAAATAATTGCAGGTGTAGACTAATTGTCTTGTTTATTTTGTATCATCTTCAACCATCGATAAATTTTGTTTCCAACAAATGATGGCTAAAAGCAAGTCTTTAGTCTTCAAAAACAAATTTCATCAAAATTTGTGGCCTTCTTGTAACCTCTTCTTCATATCCCAAAAATTCCATTTCACAGTATTTTCAACTTCAAAATATCAAAATCATGTTGTTCAAAGAAAAATGATTGTTTCCTAAGGTTCATTTTTGTCATTTCATTCCCCCATTCATCTTCATAAATGCCCCATATCCATAACTCGCCCTTAAAATCCCCTTTCCTCTCATTTATATTATTTTCTCAAAAAACCGCTAAACCATAACCTTTCTTATTTGGTTTCAAAATCTCTTTTAAATCATCGGAACCCCAAAAACACGCCAGCCCTCTTTTGGCCTAAAAGCGCCCTTTTATATGCAGTTTAATGCAAGGCAAAGAACAAACTCATTCCGGTCATAATACTTCTAACCCGGATATGAATTTAGTCATCGCTCTATGGCTTGTTTTATCACATATAAGGTCTTATCCCTCCCGCCGAACCTCCCCTTCTTCATTGCTGCCGCACGTACGCTATATGTTTTCACGCCTTGTCATATCCCAAAAACCATCCCCCATCGTTCGGTCTTTAGTATAAATGGCCATCGTCATGCCTCGACCTCTTCCTTGGCCCGGGTTCTCCTTTCTCCCCACAGAACGCCCCCCTCACTTCCTTCGACTGCTTCCTCATCGTAGTTCTGTTCCTGCAATTCTACCTAACTAATCTCACTTTAATACGATCTCATTAGGTAAACAGTATCCTATCATTTCCCGAACTCTTCTGTCTGTTTTCACCTAATCAATCCTTGTAATTCATTTGGTCTGACAGTTCTCCTTCTTTGATCAGCTGACCACACTTCAGGTTAGAAAATTTCACCCGCGACAAAAAGGTTAAGTCACCATTGGTCCTGCCATTTATCTGACACCCCTCAATCCCCTCTTGTTTAGCTCCCCACTGTCTAACGAGCACCTCTCTCATCGCCTTCCTCCCCCACCGGGCGGATCTACATGCAGATCCAACAGTTCATATGATGTTCCTTTAAAATTTTTATGTCGGGCTTTAATAAATAAAATCACACAACAAAATGCTGGTTTTCTAGGCCACATATGGTCGTTAGATGTATTCTTTTTATGATAAACCACCCTCTTTTACATGCAAAAGCACCGCGATTTCCATGTACCGTACCGCAAGTTAATAATCAAAATCGTCATCTAAAATCATCTAAAATCATCTGCATCTGCATCATCATCATCATCATCATCATCATCATCATCATCATCATCATCTGCATCTGCACCATCTGCACCATCTGCACCATCTGCACCATCTGCACCGTCTGCACCGTCTGCACCGTCACCGTCACCGTCACCGTCATCGTCATCATCTGCTACAAGGCCGGAGGCCGGAGGCCGGAGGCCGGAGGCCGGAGGCCGGAGGCCGGAGGCCGGAGGCCGGAGGCCGGAGGCCGGAGGCCGGAGGCCGGAGGCCGGAGGCCGGAGGCCGGAGGCCGGAGGCCGGAGGCCGGAGGCCGGAGGCCGGAGGCCGGAGGCCGGAGGCCGGAGGCCGGAGGCCGGAGGCATGAAATCCTAGCATGAAATCCGATGCCACAACACAACACAACACAAGGCCACCAGCTTCCACAGTCCGAAGGCCACCACAACACAACACAGCTACGCTGAAGTCCAAGGATCACTACAAAATCTACAAGTGCTCTACTAGCATCGCAGCTGCTTGAAATCGCAGTCCAATAGGATGCGGCTCCAATAGGATGCTCCCCCCCCCCCCCCCCCCCCCCCCCCCTCTCCAAAACCCCCCCCCCCCCCCCTCCACCCTCCACCCTCCACTTTCCACCCTCCAATCCTCCCTCTGTCTCAAACCCTCTGTATCAGTCCCTCCAACCCTCCCTCTGTATGAGTCTCAAACCCTCTGTATGAGTCCCTCCAACCCTCCCTCTGTATGAGTCCCTCCAACCCTCCAAAATCCCTCTGAGTCCCTCTGTATGAATCCTCCAAAATCCCTCCAAAATCCCTCCAAAATCCCTCCAAAATCCCTCTGTATGAATCCTCCAAAATCCCTCCAAAATCCTCCAAAATCCCTCCAAAATCCCTCCAACCCTCCAAAATCCCTCTGTATGAATCCCCCCCCCCCCCCCCCTCTACCCCCCCCCCCCCTCCAATCCTACCAAAATCCCTCCAACCCTCCCTCTGTATGAGTCCCTCCCTCCAAAATCCCTCCAAAATCCCTCCACCCTCCAAAATCCCTCTACAAATCACAAGGCATGAAATCGCAGAAGGCATCACAAGGCATGATCACAAATCGCAGTCCTAGCCCTCTACAGAGGTCCTCAAATAGGATCGCAGTCCTAGCCCTCTAGCCCTCTCAGAGTCCTCTGAATCGAATCCTCCCTCCAACCCTCCCTCCCTCCCTCCCTCCAACCCTCCCTCCCTCCCTCCCTCCAACCCTCCCTCCCTCCCTCCAACCCTCCCTCTGTATGAGTCCCTCCAACCCTCCCTCTGTATGAGTCCCTCCAAAATCCCTCTGTATGAGTCTCGAATCCTCCAAAATCCTCCAAAATCCCTCCAACCCTCCAAAATCCCTCTGAGTCCGAGTCCGAGTCTCCACCCCCCCCCCCCCAATCCTTTAAATCCTTTAAATCCCTCCAACCCTCCCTCCCTCCCTCCCTCCAACCCTCCCTCCCTCCCTCCCTCCAAAATCCCTCCCTCCAAAATCCCTCTGTATCAGAGTCTCAGAGTCCCTCTGTATCAGAGTCTCAAAACCCTCCAAAATCCCTCTGTATCAGAGTCCGAATCCCTCTAGCCCTCCAAAATCCCCCCCCCCCCCAATCCTAGTCCCTCTGTATGACCTAGGCATGAAATCGCAAATCGCAGAAGGCATGAGAAGGCATGGCATGGGAGGTCCTCAAATAGGATCGCAGTCCAATAGGACGTCTCAGAGTCCAATAGGACGTCTCAAAATCCCTCCGAGTCCGAGTCTCCACCCTCCACCCTCCAACCCCTCCACCCTCCACCCTCCACTTTCCACCCTCTACCCTCCCTCCCTCCCTCCAACCCTCCCTCTGAGTCCCTCTGTATGAAACCCTCCCTCCAAAATCCCTCCAACCCTCCAAAATCCCTCCAACCCTCCAAAATCCCTCTGAGTCCCTCTGTATGAATCCCCCCCCCCCCCCCCTCTCAGAGTCTCCACCCTCCAATCCTACCAAAATCCCTCCAACCCTCCAAAATCCCTCCAAAATCCCTCTGTATGAAACCCTCCCTCTGTATGAATCCTCCAAAATCCCTCCAAAATCCCTCCAACCCTCCAAAATCCTAGTTCCGAATCCCTCCACCCTCCAATCCTCCAAAATCCCTCCCTCCAACCCTCCAAAATCCCTCTGAGTCCCTCCCTCCCTCCAAAATCCCTCTGTATCACCCTCCAATCCTACCAAAATCCCTCTACAAGGATCACAAGGATCACAAGTGCTACAAAATCTACAAAGTGCTACAAGTCCAAGGATCACAAATAGAAGGCATGCAAATCCTCTACGATTGCAAATCGCAGTCCTAGCCCTCTAGCATCACAGAGTCCTCTGTATCGTATCACAGGCTCCAAAATCCTCCAAAACCCCCCCCCCCCCCCCCCCCCCCCCCCCCCCCCCCCCCCCCCCCCCCCCCCCCCCCCCTCCAATCCTACCAAAATCCCTCCAACCCTCCCTCCCTCCCTCCCTCCAACCCTCCCTCTATATCAGTCCCTCCAACCCTCCCTCCCTCCCTCCAACCCTCCAAAATCCCTCCAACCCTCCAAAATCCCTCTGTATCAGAGTCTCAGAGTCCCTCTGTATCAGAGTCCCTCTGTATGAATCCTCCAAAATCCCTCTGTATCAGAGTCTCAAAATCCTAGTCCCTCTGTATCACCCTCCAATCCTCCAAAATCCCTCCATCCCTCCCTCCCTCTACCCTCCAATCCTAGTCCCTCTGTCCCTCCAATCCTACCAAAATCCCTCTACAAATCAGGATCACAAGGATCACAAGGATCACAAGGTCCAAAGTGCTACAAGGTCAGAAGTCCAACACAGAATCACAAATAGAAGGCATGGCATGGCATGGCATGGCATGGCAGTCCAACACAGAGTCCTCAATGCAAATAGACATCCTAGCCTGGGGAGTGCTACCACCTCTACCACAGGCATGGAAATCCTCTGTCTCAAAATGCATCAATCCTTTGTTTGGAAGTTACCCGAGTCTCCAGCTTGCAAGACTCCACCCTCCAAAAGGCTCCAAAAGGCTCCACCCCTCCTTCTCAGAGTCTCCACCCTCCAAAATCCCTCTACTGAGTCTCAGAGTCCCTCCCTCCCTCCCTCCAACCCTCCCTCCCTCCCTCCCTCCAACCCTCCCTCTGTATGAGTCCCTCCAAAATCCCTCCAAAATCCCTCCAAAATCCCTCTGTATCAGAGTCTCAGAGTCCCTCTGTATCAGAGTCTCAAAATCCTAGTTCCGAATCCTCCACCCTCCAATCCTAGTCCCTCCAATCCAAGGATCACAAGGCATGAAATCGCAGAAGGCATGGGAGTCCTAGCCCTCTATCACAACCCCCCCCCCCCCCCCCCCCCCCCCCCCCCCCCCCCCCCCCCCCCCCCCCTCTCAAAACCCCCCCCCCCCCCCCCCCCCCCCCCCCCCAGTCTCCACCCTCCACCCTCCAATCCTTTAAATCCCTCCAACCCTCCCTCCCTCCCTCCCTCCCTCCAAAACCCTCCCTCCCTCCAACCCTCCCTCCCTCCCTCTGTATGAAACCCTCCCTCTGTATGAGTCCCTCCAAAATCCCTCTGTATGAGTCCCTCCAAAATCCCTCTGTATGAGTCCCTCCAACCCTCCCTCCAAAATCCCTCCAACCCTCCAAAATCCTAGTTCCGAATCCTAGTCCCTCTGAGTCCCTCTGTATGAATCCCCCCCCCCCCCCCCCTCTCAGAGTCTCCACCCTCCAATCCTTTAAATCCTTTAAATCCCTCCAACCCTCCAAAATCCCTCCCTCCCTCCCTCCAAAATCCCTCCCTCCAAAATCCCTCCAAAATCCTCCAAAATCCCTCTGTATCAGAGTCTCAAAATCCTAGTTCCGAATCCCTCCACCCTCCAATCCTACCAAAATCCCTCCAATTGTCGGCAAAATTTGCCGGCAAAATTTCCGGCAAAATTTCCGGCAAAATTTCCGGCAAAATTTCCGGCAAAATTTCCGGCAAAATTTCCGGCAAAAAAAAAACTCCAACGGCAATTCGATTTTCAATTTGGGTACTGGCCATTTTCCTTTGCTCGTGGAAACACTTTTCGCGTTTTCGTACTTGTAACTATTGATAGGTGATTTGGCGTAATGGTATACTTCAACCCTGGTGAAATAGTAAATGTGGTGAGAGTATACGGTGTTCTTGGAGAAGATGTAACAAATTTCTCTAATCGTCCTTCATTGTTGAAAAATTCCTCTTTAACACCAAGCGTAATGGTAATTGCTTGTATTTCTTGAATTGTAATTACATTGAACACATGGAACATGTCGTGGTATCCTTGAAAAGGTTAATAATAGCAATACCTTTTGCATGATTTTATTAAACAATACGTGCTCCTTTCAAAATATCATCTAAAATGGTCATCGTATAGCTAAATCGAGATGTATGCTTCATAATATTCTAAAACAATAAAACTCATTGTAATATTCCATAAAATTTTCCTTATAATAATTAGTGAATCATTATATTCTGTTAACGACTATGACGATCACGGCAAAATCCATATGCACCTTGAAGCAATTATTTCAAAATACCGATACGAGAAAAGGTTTCATAACTAGGTGTGTGGTCAATCAAATACATATGTTCTTATTCTGCTTGTTCTTCTTCGTGATTTGCCATTAAACCGTTTGAAGAAATCCTTGCCCTTCCAATGGTAACATATGCAGAAGATTTGAACTCCAAATTGTATAAAACATGTCATCCAATTATCATCTCTACTTCGACTCTTCTTGTACAGCGTCATGGCTGTCTACAGGTGAAGGATGAACAACAGCATGGTTCTTAAAGATGTATAGCGGAAATATTGACCACTTTGTATCTTATTGTATTTTATTGTCAATCTGAAATGGCTGATTCAGCGCCTTCTGACTTGATATCGCAAATGATATGGGTGCGTTCATCATTATTCAACGTCTTCATGTAAAGACTGACTTCTGATATTGATAGATAAAACAAAATGTCTAAGATGAAACCTTTAAATCTTAGGCTTTGGAGGATAATTCATATGACTATTGCGGTTGTTAAACTTCGCTTCTAAATTAAGTTCAGTTGAAACTCACATTATTTTTAATACATCACCATAGAAAATTTTAACTATTTTGGAAAAAATCTGATATGAATTCCAGCCTGACTGATTTTCTGAGAAAAGGATTGCTAACCTTTTGCATACTAGGGTGAATTTAGCGTGTCGCTCACTGGAATCTCTGTTCTTCATTCTGATTATGATATAGCCCAAAAAAATTCCCTAAGCATAGTAGAACACTTTTTCTTCGGTTTGGTGGATCATACTTCTGCATCTTCGGCGTCACCTAAGGTAGCATGATGATAAATCTCTTATTTGAAAACATGGTAGCGTACGTCCATGTATGCTACCATACATCCTATGGACATGGAAAGCTATGTCACCTTTTGTTGAAGGTTTCCCCAACGTTTATCAGCTTGAAACGTACTTTAATGATTCATAATGCAGAGCATGGTTTTAATCTATTAAAGGTTCAACTACGGTGCTTGGTTATACTGGAAAAACCATCATAGAACATCTCCAATGGGATCCCAGCGCAATATTTATTCATAAGAAGGTAGGTGATTATCTTGCTTGATTTTGTTGGTTGGAAATCACATGCTGACAGATCTCCTTTGAATTTTGTCGAACTGAATTTGATACCCAAGTAGGTGTCAAACTTTGAGGTGCTCTTGTGAAATCAAAAAGCTTCTTAAGTTCTTTAGAATCGACTGGTTCCAATATGATGCCACCTATTGAATTTTGAAGCTTGTTATTACAAGGATACATGCTAATAATTAAAATGTATTAAGTATGGGTTCATCATACGTCTGGTGAAAACATCTTCGTGTTTCTGGAGAATAGTTAGGATGACCTCTCTGATGGAACAATCCTTCCCAGTTGAAGAACAAGGTCGCCTACTGTCCCCTCGTTCCTGTCGATGTGCGGTGGAACTACTGTCTTTAGTGTTGAGAGAACCCCTTGAAGCAATTTTATGAGTCAAACAATTTACCAATGACACTATTCCTTGGGCATGGGATTTTCATGCGCTTCTCTTGTTCTTATGGCTTGGTCATGATCGCAACTAACTTCGTAACAAGTCTTTGAACGCATTGGTGTTGAGCATGAATTCAAGTATCTGTTGGTCATCGTAAAGAACCTGCGTAAATTAATGGTGTTATCTATGGAATGGTTTATACACTATTTTAATGGCGTCATCCCTTAGAAGGTGAAACCTAGTAATGACGTGTGATGTCGTTTCTTGCTGACATACATTCACTTCACATGATTTAATCTTAGGCGCATCAAGCGAGAATTAGGCCATATACCTCTTGTTGGTAGCTTTGATGCAGGAGACAGCGATGGATGGTGTTAACGTACGCAACAGGTGATGATTTCAAAATCTCCGGTCTTCTTCAACATCTCACGCTGGGTCAACAACACCAAATTAGGGACTAAGGCCTCGTATTTAGTATTGTTGGTGCATTTTAAATTCTACGTGACATGAATCGAAAACTTGTTCTTTTAAAGGTCGTAGAATCGCTTCGCGCTGCTCTGTCTAATAATGCAAAACCATCGCTATTACTAAGAATCCATACATCATCTTCAGTTCTTGAATGGTAAATTTAGGAAGAAATTTTAGTTTAGTTTACAAAGTGGTACAACACCTTCAATAGCAGTGTTAGCTACGGATGAGCGTCTAAACAGCAAGACTAAGGGTATTAACATCGGTGGCCTCTAAACATGCCAAGCCTTCTTGGCTTAAAGATAATGATTAATTAGTAGCATCGTCGGTCGCAATATGTTTCATATAAAGGTTCCTTTAAAATCGATTTGATTTGTTTGACTTCATGGGGAAGCACGGTGAGACAATACATTGGCAATGCCCTTGTAGCGCCATTGACCAGTCCACCAGCAACAAGGATAAATGACTTTGAAGATGTCTACATTCTATGTCTATGTGGTGGACTCTAATTTGAAGCGATAAGCGAGATGATGAAATTATTTAGTTCACCTATAATGAAACATGCAATTATCGGTGAATAATCCTAACATAAATTTATCAGGCGAATATTTTATTACAAATGAACGCCAAACCTTGTTGTGGATGTGGGTCAACAAACGATTCTGCAGGCGTTAAAATTAAAATTTAAAAAACCGAGAAGGAGAAAGAAATGGTCCCCTAGGTTTGCATTTCACAGCGTTCTTAATGGTCCAAAACAAACTGCTTTCAAGCACGGATATGTTGCTATGATTTAGTTTATTAAAACGTTAATGACTTTGAAATGGCTCCGGATGAATTTAGTGATGCGGCGGCTCGCAAAGGATATTAACTCTGGTTCTTCGCGCTATAACAATGCTGTAACTGAATTAAAGGTGTGGAACTAGTCTTGGTGGGGTTTTAAGCATTCTCTTGGCGATTTGCTCTGACTTGTTCCAAGGTGTTGCTAAGGCAGACTTCTAAGAGAATAGCACGTGCTCATTCACAAGGCGAATTTTTCGTAGAAAATGTCTCTTCTCTTGGAAGGTATTAAAGGTGGTTTCTTTCTATTGTGAAGCTGTTAATTTCCTGCAGGCAACATGGGATCATCAACCATTAATGATGCGATGGTACCGTTGCAACTATGATTCATCTAGCATGAAATGATGAATCCTGGTTTATGTTATCTGAAATGGAGATATTCTTGTTATAGAGACATCATCTTCACTAAATCACAATTTGATCGTAAAATTGATTTACCCTACTATGGTCATCTTTAATGATCCATTAAGAACATGTCTTCTTGTGATGCGGTGACACGGTAGAAAGAACAAAAGTTATGTTCAAATTTCTTCATTAAAACAACGTTTGTGTTTATAGAGGCAACCAATTGTAAAGGGTATTCTTTACCGAAAAAAGCTGCGTCTTGATGTCGATAGCGAGTTCAATTCTTCTCTTTAGATCGAGTTTTAAATGCAATTTAATAACAAGGACTTTGCTATGCCTTGATTCAAAAGTATCATCATATCCCCATTTTGAAATGCTGGAAGATTGGTTTCTTCTTCAAAATTAGGTTTGATCATATTGTTATGATACGACCTTCTATGATGCTATTTTCTCGTATAAAGGCGTTAGCATAATTTTCATAAAGGTAGCTGTTCAACTTTATGAATACGGTGATGTATCTAAAGAAGAAACCTTGTGGTAGTCTATAGTAGGTCATCAGCCATTGAAGAAGGGTTTGTTCAATATGGTGGTGCAACAAATGATTAAAATCTATTATTACTGCAACATGGTACTCAGTTATGAAGCTTGTATTGAAGTCATCCTCAAAAAAATTATATGAAAAATCGTGATTGATCATGAAATTATGGAAAGCATGGGAGGCAAGTACCAATTATTTAACTTTGTTCTCAAAATTGAAAAGAAAAATGACATCATGTTTTAGACTCATTATTTAAAGGTAAAGTTGTGTATGTGGTCTTGGCAATGCAACATAAGCGTCAAACTTAAGTTCTTTTAGGTGTTAAAATATGTAGAAGACAAGAATCTAATAAATTAATAAGTAGCGATTTCACCTACTAACGTGTTTGTGGTGCGATTTGATTGATTCTTCCTTTAAGCAGATGGCCCTTCATGGTGCGGTGTCGTCTTGCTTCCCTAGTAGTTTCATATTTAAAGTGTCTCGGTGTAGATAGAGCTATTTTGGTTTTGATGGTGGTAGCATGACCTTGTACATTTCTTCACTTCAACCTCTATTTCTCTTCTCTTGGTAGATGGTAGACACAATTGTTATTATTTGAAATGCAACGATGAACTAAAGGCGATGAAAGATCACATTCATGCCGAATCTTATCTTGCTCCTGGAAGCTCCGCAATAAGTTCATTATTCTCACTTCTTCATTACGAGGTCTTCATCAATTTATCTGGCTGATGAAGAGTTACAAAACAATTACGGTGGGGTCATGATGGGGTCCTGAGTAACGAATAAAACTCATGGTAGGTGAATTAAAAATCTATGATGAGTTGTAGGTTCATTTCAGCTCTGCGGCAATCCTAGCCTCACCAGCAAAAACCCTACTTGAAATCTTCAAAGGAGAAGCAGGGTGTCATCGTATGTAAACGCCCCTTGAGAGTTGTAACAGAATATTGCTAAATGCTTTGAAACGTGATAATTATCCTTCATTAAATTCTTCGCTGATGAAATATATCCATTGATAACAAGGTCTCCAAATTAAAGTCCCAA
This sequence comes from Pinus albicaulis, assembly GCA_034641835.2. Lineage (NCBI taxonomy): Eukaryota > Viridiplantae > Streptophyta > Pinopsida > Pinales > Pinaceae > Pinus > Pinus albicaulis. Next base: position 38,072 of record JAXQQM020078087.1, on the reverse strand, counting down.
CTAGACTTTGAACACGTTTAGAATAAGGATCCCATCCGAAATGTGGTCTGACTCGTAATTCTCCTTTATTGCGTTAATGGGAGCTAATGACGAATACATACTTGTTAGGTAATACAAGGCACACGAATTGATGAATTAAATGAACATATAACACTATGTGCCATGGCTAAAAATAAACATGGGGCCAAAGAAATCACCTCAACAACATATCAAGATGTGCTTGTCGTTGTTCTAACCATAGAAAAACAATTCTTTTGGCGAGAATATGATCATTTCTATCCAATGCGTTTGGTGATAATATAAATGTAAGTAAACAAAGTTATTAAGCATTCATTGAAAGCGAAATAAACAACAGCATTGTACATGTTTGAGAAACTATAGTACATAAATGTATTTGGAAACATGGTTACATTAAGTTAAAATATGTTGGTAAAAACATGATGCTCATAGTGTTCACATTTTTAACAGTTAAAATGGAATTCAACAAATTCATATTCATATAAAAAATGTGTGGTCCTTCATGGCTACATATGTCTGCGGGTCCCAAACAAAGATCTTTATAATCTTCTGGAAAGGAAGGTTTTATAGACAAACTTGCCCTTGAAACCACAGACCACCTCATTCCTAACCTTTTAAAGGCTGCTGACGAGAATGAGAGGGATGCGACACTGTGACCAAATTGAACGTTTGACTACAACTCCCGGATTCAAGCAGTCATTCTTGGCCTCGTTGAATGGTGCGACTTGCCTTGATTGAACAATATGGTCTCGACCTCTTCATCTGATCATAGGGTGTACGTGTGATTTGCGAGGTACGAAGGCATCAACATATCATGAAAATTCGCACGTAACGATGTCTGTGCGCGTGAGGATGGAAATTCTTCCCTTAGCTGATACGAGCACTCTAAGGCATTGAATCAGTTTCTCTCTTAGGTATGACTTGGTTGTGGCTAAAGAAACCGATTTGGTATGAATCTGTTGGTATGTGATAAATTTAACAAGTTCTCTTCGTCTGTACGTCGAAATATCTTCAGCTTGTTTGATAAATTCTCCTGATCTACCATCATATCTTTCTCGCTCAATATGCACCCAGAATGGAATATGGTAACAATTCATACATTGAAATTGATACCACTTCGTCAAATTCTAGTATAAGTCATTACCTTTCTAAGTCTTTGAATGCTTTTCCTTGAATTCCATCTTGGTCCCAATTTGAACACTTCGCATCTTAGGTATGAATCCAGTCTTTAGCGAAGTTTTGGGCTTTAGGTATTGCTTTATCCATTTCTATCATTCTCTCCCAAAAGCGAGCAGAGCACTCTTTAGGTTATCACTCTCTTGTTTGTCTCTGTAGTATAGTAAAGAACAGCATTTTGTTTTATAGTGAACATCTCATCTAATACCTCACAATGACCTCCAATATGTGTCTTTGGATAATGGTGGTACTTTTTATTAAGTATTTCTGTCTTGTTTATTGATTTGCTCACTAATGTCTCTTTTCTTCATCGCTGCCTTCATTGTTACGATCATAGCCTTTGTAGAAAGGTCTCTATCATTGACTCCATTTTCATATGTGTGTGAGAAAAACCAGTCTTGGACATTTTCTCATCCATGGATAAATCCCTGGTATCACGGACTATATCTTTCTCTTTAGCGTGGTGGGCGGAAAGAATTGTCTTTAAAACATCTCATTTTTATTGTTGGATTTTAGTAAGACTGATCACTACTTCAGGCCTTGTAAGTTTAAACACCTCCTCTTCTTGTCCTTCAGGGCACACAGCTCACAATGATGCCGACGTATATTAATTACAAGTACTTCGATGGGCATACTGACTTATTTTGTGGTCTGTGGCTGGAATGTGTCTAGGTATCATGCAGTGCGATCCTCCTCTTCTTACTATTTCATTCTTCCTCCTCTTTGAGCACTCTTCTCTTTGCCTTGTCACCAACTTCTTGCTGCCTTTCAACACCGTCTACTTTCCACCACTTGTGTTCTTCCTTTCTCTTCCATTCGCTGAGAAACTAATCTAATTCACTCCACAATTTCCTTAATTCCTGCTAGCATTTGCCCATTCTTCCTTTCTCTTTGTTTCCTTCCTCCACAGTCTAATTTCTTTTGGGTACGTTCTTGCCGCCAGCACTTTGCTTCATGTTCTTCTTACTATTGCTATGAGCATGTTCTTGCTATTTCTTTCTTTATTGATTTCTTAGAGTTCTTTCTATTCTTCTCTTCATGTTGTTCTTTTGACTTTCGTTGGCTTTTCTTCTTGCTCTTTCTGTTAAATTGGTAGTGTTGTGACCATGTTTGGTTTAGCTTCTTGGCTGAGAAGAGTGCCTCTAGCTGCTGGGCTCTTTCTTCAAAAATATGATCATGAAGGTCTTCATTCGAACCATGCTCTAAGGCAATTCCTACTCTGGGTGTCCAGTTCCTTTTCTCATCTTCATGTAGGCCATTGATGCCTGGTGGCTCCATTGAACTTGACATTCTGGGTGATCGGGACTATCCTCTCGGGATCATACGTACGGCGATCCCAAGGCCTAGGTAGAAACCTTTCATTTGTGCTTCTCTACCTCCTTGAAAATCCTGCTTAGGCACCAGGCTTTGGGTGGTGGCCTTGGAGCAAATATGGCACTACCCTTTAGTCGGGACCTTGGAGAAACCAAAAGTCATGTGATAACATGCTTCTTAAGAAAAACATCTTGTCATCAGATAAGGGCATTGCGTAAGTCTTGAATGAACAAAAATGAATAGAATTATAATCGCAAATGGGAACCAATGGTTACATAACAAACTAGTATGTCCATGGATACTTGGAACCTTTAGATACTCTGGTAAGTTCATTCACCAGCAAGCAGAAGGACAGAAAACATTTACGGTTAGTTCTATGTTTAGCAGCAGAATCCCAGAATACCATTTCTATGAACTAGGCGCCTTATTGGGTCTAGTTGTGTGGCTTCATCCTCAAAGTGGCATAAAGACAAAAAAAAAACATCAATAAGTGAAAACCATATAAAATTGAACGGATATCACTACTATTATGGATGCAGGGATATGTTTGTACGAAAGATACTACATTAACATTTGGCTTCAATTAAACAGAATACCATGGGTGACATGGAGTCATGAAATATGAAATTATACATAGAAAGTGGTGGCATAGGACAATCATATGTCTAAAGCATAGGCTGCACAACATATACGCTAAGGCCACACCATAGATATCCCAAATCCTTCTTAATTTGAACATTTCAATTCACTCCTACCCACCCTAGAATGTTACTACTTGTTATGGTTTGGTGCCATTTACTCTGTAAGTCTGTTCTCATTAAACGTAACGTTATAAAACTCGAGCAAGACGCACATTTCAAGTTGCCAAAACACCACATTGTGGTCTACGGTTACCCTTTTGGTTTGGTATTACGCCAGTCCATTCAATGACCTGCGATGGGAATATGCTTAAGGTGGGCCTTGCATGGTAAATGAGCAACATAACCTTCGTATATTTACCCGATGAAGGTCCTCCAGAATTAAGTCATACCGTTCTTGTATGTGATACCCAACTCGTAACATCTCCTTTAGAAAATATGCATACGGTATCCCTATAAATTGAGCGGTTGTTGGTATTTCTACATTCTTATATTCTATCTAAGCTTGTTTTCTTGTGAACATGGAAGCTCTTGTTATCTGGTCTGAAAGGTAAACGCCTCTGGTCTGCGTAAAACCCTGGCGCTTATTCATAATCCCAGGATGAGCAGGATACGTAATAAAAACCTAGTACAAATTAATAACCTGGTGAAACAAGAAGAAGGCGGAATAGCGACTTTAAAATGCGGGTCGTTGGTCGCTAAGGTCGCCAGTTTAAACTGAAGAGTAACGATACAAACTAAAAACTCAGCGAACAAAGATGCAACGGCGGTCATTACAAGTATGGGGTTTGACGGTCATCAAAATTTTATCACTGTATTTGGCGACCGATCATTGAGTATAAAGGTCCTGAAACATCAATTTGATGCAAACTTGTAACATAGCATTCATTGTTAAGGGTTCTTTAGTACATAAAAAATCGTAGTCGCGAAAAGTCCGGAGGTACGCGTGGGGCGCGTTGGTGGTTTTAAAAGCGGCCACGGTCGCACCTCATTGTAATAAGTTCATACTGTATGTGATGCAAGGACCTAAGTGGGCCTTCAAAACATGGAGTGAAGTGGATATGAGAAAAAACAAACAAGGAGAGGGTGGGTGACAAGATTATTTAGCAAGAAGGAGCAATATTTGGATAATTTGAGCATCTAAGACTCTAAAGTCGAGAAGAAAAAAGGAAGGGAATGGTGGGTACCAAGCTTAAAAAAGACAAGGTGAAAACAAAAAATCAACAAGGAAAAAATAGAAACGTAAAGAAACGACATAACTTACCTGGAAAAATGCAACGCTCCGATTGCTATACAGTGTTTTTTCGCTCTCGGTTAGTGAAAAAAATGGGCTAACGACCCTCCTATTTATAAAGGTCACCGTGCGAAAATTAATAAGTTTCTGGATAGCAAATGTCATGTTTAAAGAAGGCATGGCCTCCCAACACCTGGAGGGTCGCCAAGGTATAAAGGTGTGGTCATGATTTGAAGAATTGAAGGAATATTAAACAACCAGCATTCAACCTAAGAAGAACAGAATTAGCTAAATTCTGATTCAAGAAAAAACATATTCTACGGCTAAAGTGACTCTTAAGCTTTCATGAAAAAAGGTTTAAACAGATTTTGTTCGCCTTTTAAATTATGAAGCTCCAAGAATTTCAGAAGGTATTGATTTTAAGAAATTATTTATGAGGGCTACAACGGAACCATTACTTCTGAGAGGAGGAATGGTCGGTTGATAATGACACTTCACCGCTAATAACGGAACTTCACCATTTTCTTTAGTTTTAATTTATTAATTTGTAACTTTAATTACTATTTTAAATTTTGTTCCTAAGCAGGAAGGCTATTTAAGACCTAAACAATGTTTTTTGGGCATGAAACAGCTGGAAAGAATGATTCTTCTAGACTCGATATTTTTTTGTTAGCAGTTATATTCCTTGGATATGTCTTTCTAACGGTATACCATGTGTGCCAAACAAAGATAGTATGCCAAAGTTACAACCCTGGGAAATTTATGTACCAGTTTACCCCAATAGGGCCCATAGCCTGGCGTTTCCTCTCCTAGGGTTAGGTTTTTAGGTGTTTAGGGTTTTCCATTATTTATCAATAATATATAGGCCTTTGAGCCTCATTGTAACACAGAGTTCATAGGACTGTAGCCTCCACATCTTTTCTCAGAGATAAGCTACCAGCGCCCTAACTAGTTTATTTCCATTATGTCTGTAAACAAATTTTAGTTCTTTGATATTAATGAAATGAAGTGTTATTTCCACTGCATCTTTGTATTTATGGTTATATGTGTATTCTGTTGAGTTCATGCATAAATTAAAATCATAGATGCATGGATATACAGAAGGTGTGCATATAAAAAAGTCATCTTATTTATGTTAACACTAGAAAATCATACACATATTTGTACAATCCAAAAGATGCCCAAAGTAGTCTAGCAGAATGCACAAGTGAAGATTTTCCAGCTGGAGACATTGGTAGCCTTTAGTGAATTTCCTTCACCTCTACAATTTTTTTCTTGTCAGTTTAGATTACTTAATTACTCTACTAATCACAATTAGTGGGGTAATTAGATTATCTTTATTTTTATTTCTATTTGTAAATCCTCACATAGCTTAATTAGGGAGGTAAATAAGTGGCCAAATTCCACACATATTTTTCAATCTAATTTTCTAGTTTTTGAAAATCACGTAGCTTAATTAATAAAGGATCAAGTGACCTATTATCCACAAATCTTGTTACTAACCAAATCATTTCTTAATTTCTCTATTTTTGGGACTAGGGCCAAGTGTCATTACAAAAAGCAAGTAATATTTGTTTCCCTTGTGTCTTGTAGATGAACCTGGGCTAGCATATGAAAGTCTTCTTAACACACTTGTGTTTTCCACGTCCCTTTAGTCAGACATAGTGTAGTAGGAGAAATAGTAAGTAGCCCATTATTTTCACATCATTTTTTTTCATGCAAGGAACAATTGAAATCTAGTGACAGATCACTGAATATCCACATCTTATCACACTTTGCATGCTTACTTGATCGCTTGCGCACAATTACACCACACACTAAGCTTATATAAGCTTTGTATTAGAAGGCATACAGTTTTTGGAGATTTTGATACTTAGTTTATTTTAGCCTACATCTCACACCCTAAAGAAAAGTAAGACCATTAAAAGCTATGATAACTTGAACCAACTAAATTCCCCACAGGGGCCACCAAATAATTTATAGTTTTGGTTAGGACCATTGGGGGTAGGAATCCTATAATATGCCATGGTTATGTTACATATTTGAGAAATAATAGTTGATTTTTTAGGGAGCTTAAAATCCTTGAATCATCCCTTGGAAAAGAATACCCGAGCATGGCAGAGACCTGATTCAGAGGGGGTTCGGCTTAGGTCCAGTGTGTGCGGTACTATTTGGGGCTACCCGATCCATCTAGTGCTCAATATTGTTAAATAACTACTAAGAAGCTAAAGAATTGAATGCTCATGTGGGACAAAGGTAATTTAGTGGCCAAAATATAGGGCATACATCCCTATAGGTGGAGGTGCAAGAAGCACCAAAGCCTCATCTGTTACCTTGGTCGATTCTTCGGCTACTGGAAGGTGTCACCAGTTATTTTGGGACATTTCCCCAGTACCCATCGAAATATATATTTGTAAGGCCTGGTTACTTTGAGAGTGGAAAGGAAAAATAGGTCCTCATAGGATCTTTCATCATACATAAAAATAAACAAAAACCATTTTTTGTTTGATTGATTACATAATTTAAAGTTAAAGGGAAAGTAATAATTTTATTTTATCTTTGATTTATGTATGTGATAGATTTTCTTTGAGAATCATCTCCTTCCCTCAATCACACAAAGTAGCACACACTCTACTCGACTCCATAGGGGACCCCATGGCTCCCCATTGATCTAGATGTTTTCTAAATCTCCCTCCATTACTAGAAGGAGTGTCAAGTTTCTCTCCTCGTCAAAGTACCCCATTAACTACCCCCCAAGGGAGCCCCCATAACTCCCCTCCCATGAGTCCATGCGGAACTAACCAGGGTAATCATCCTCATCATGGAAGAAAAATGATATGTTGACCAACATTTTGTGTTACATGGAAGCTTTAGTTCCCTAGCTACAAAATTCCTCACATTCTTCCAGCTCCCATTCTGTCACAACCCAGGCCAAGAAATCCTCATCCACTTCAAAGAAACACTTGCTACAACCCTCAAACATCCCTCAAGACTGGAAACTCGTTTCAGATACCAAATTTTTTTTGTTCCTGATCTCGTTTTATTACCATATGCTATCACCCAAACACCCTTCTTATTCCCCCCACCTAGTTTTGTCTTGCACTAATTCATTGCAACTCTCTCATTTCCCAATATGGCTCTAGCGATACCGGTTTGGTATCTGGACCCTCAAGCCATGTCGGCAAGCTCAGGTATCACCTCCACATCCCTCCACATCAACTAACACTACAATCACACCACCTTTGACGTTAACTTGAACTGTTGTAGAAACTATCACATGAATGATCAAAATGCCACTATATCATGTCAGGCACAATTCAAAGGCATCTCACAACTACAACATCATTTATGATCTAACTCAATCCCCATAAGTTATATGAGCATTTAAGGTTTTGCAATCCCACCCAACCCAAATGAAATCCTTTCTTTCCACATTAGGCATAATCGACCCTCCTGATGCACATTTGAGGGCTTCCAGTTTTGATAATGCTACACCACAAATTCCATCTATAGTTTCTTTTCATATCTGGGTCACTATCTATAACATCACAATCCATCGATGCACTGTGAGTTGTGCTCTTTTTAGGACACCTTTTATCCACCACTACCTACCCCAACTATAACGAATTGAACACTATTGATTGGTTATCCTACTATTCAAAATATTCCTAGTCCAGTAATCCCAACTACACCTATTATGGGTGGAATCTAGTATTTTCCCACCCCTACTCCTTTCATATCATCTCATCTACCTTTGATTATCACCCCTTCGTTTGATATTAGTTCGACTACCTTCAAAAAGCAAGAGCCATCAAGAGCCATAACTAGAACTTGTTATGGAACCGTGTCTATAGAAAGCATATAACCTATTATGAAACCATGTCTATAACAAGCATATAACTTGTTATGGAACCATGTCTATAACTAGTAACTCAACCCACAACCATAAGGAACTTGAGCACCAGTCAGAAATAACAAATGGGAAAACCCACAACATTATGGTTATCCAAGAAATGGAAAGGCAAGGCTAAAACCACTCTCTATTAAGTAAATCCTCCATGTCAATGACAGGTCATAACCAAGAAACAAAATTCATCTACCATGCATTAAGGAAATCATACATGCAACATGTTAAATGAAAATTAATCCAACTGTAGTTATTGATCAACCTGTTCCCTTGCACTTTACTGCTTTCCTTTGCCTTCTTTCTCCAAATCCAAAGTATGCCAAGAAGCTCTAAGAGTGCTCCAAGAAAACTCTAGGTGTGCAATAACATAATGAGAGAATAGATAAAGAGCTCCAAAACTGATTTGACAAATGGTTATGAATTGATACTCATAAGCCTTTTTATCATTGAGGCCTCAATTTTATTCATTTTCCTCTATTTTTCCTTCAATTGCCTCCTCATGCAATCTGGCCTTTCACCTTTATTTTCTCTTATTTTCATTTATTTCATAAAATAACTCCCACAAAATGAATTCCTTTCAATGCAAGAATCCATTTTTATATGCAACCACTTATGTATATGCATATAGATACGCAAAAACATATAGATAAATTAACTTTTATAAATGTGCTTTGGACTTTTGTATATGTGTGATTTTTGTAATTGCACAAATATATATCAACATGAATATCTATAAATGTTTTTCTAATACTTTAGTTTTTTATAGGTACTCTATAAATGGGAAAGTGGGATAAAATTATGGAGTTGGACACTAAAGACCCAGAAGATATGACATAATTGTTTGCTAAATATCTAACATGGAATGAAATTGAAGGGCATCAAATAGCTACTACTCGTTATAGTCGATTAGAAGATTTTGTAAATGGAGAGAAATCAAATGAAGATTCTCCCACTCAATTTGTTGTTAGTGCAAATCAATCTAAAAAAGTAGAGGATGTTAAATGTGCTCGCATTAACACATATATCGAATACACCACATGAGTCTTTATTTTTTTAATTAATTAGATACACCTTGTTAGTATGAATCTTAATTGCAAGTGTACGAAAAAATACCACTTTAGCTGTGCATAACAAACAACCCTAACAACAAAGATGGCTGCCAATATCTTCAGATCTGCAATTAGGTGATCAAGATAAATGCTGCAAAAATCTAGATCTATGCATTAAAAGACATTAAGCAGTAAATAAAACCGAGATTTACTCCATGCATCCAATAGACAAGAAAAGAATATGTTGAATGAATTTTATATTAAGGACACTTGGGAGGAAAACATAGAAGGATGTTACCGGTTCTCCTTAATGGGATGGGTTCTTGTAAGTCCTCAACACTTCAGATCTAAAATTCCTCTCTCTTGATGGTGTAGAAAACCCAGATAAAAATGGAACTCAAAGGGAGCTCACAAGCAAAAAGATAGAAAAATATGACAATGATGGTGGATCAAAGTCAGACCAAGAGTATAGATCCAGAGTGATCTTTAGGCAACAAAAGGTGATGAATGAATGGAAAAACCCCTTCTATTTATAACAAAATATTGAGTTAGTCTAGATATTGGTGCATAATTAAAATATTATTAACCAAATAAAGATCCAACTTTTATGGAATATTTTATTATATTTGTCGGAGGGAAAAAGAATTTGTCTTGGGTCAAATCCCTTTATTTGTAAATAATAAATAAATAAATGATTTATTTATTATTTTAAGGATGTGGTTGAGTAATAATCAAATAAATAATGATTTATTTAATTATTAATGAATGATTTAGTCAAATTTAACAAGGAATATTATTTAAATAAGGTTTAAATAATTATTCCTAGAAAATAATAAGATAAATAATAATTATCTAAATAATTTTCCTGTTTTGGGTTAAATATGGCCAAGAATATTAATTAAACTGTTGTTTAACTAATTATTCCTTGAGGAAAATCAAACAAATGTAGATTTATTTAATATTTCCTCATGGGGTTTCCTGTTTAGACCATAAATAACTTAATAAAGGTGTTTTACTAAGTTAATTTTCATAGTGAAAGCAATTTTACTTAGGGTAAAATTGGTCTTACATGGTGTACTTAGGTCAATCTAATAGTAACAAGTTAGATGACCAAAAAATGGTGTAACAGATTACCCCCTAGCATGTGAGCTTTAGGAGCTAATCGTATGACCGAAGTACGTTGTAAGAACTCAATCACTAGACACCGAAGGGGAAGTCAAAGAGAGAGAAATATAAGGTAAACCGAAGCGCTAAAGGACTAGACCCTGAGGAGGCAAGACTTACAGGTGTGACAAGTCTCTTTTATGAGTGAGTACCTTTGCTATAGGCAGTGGGGGAGGCATACCTATGCCCGCCGAGACAAAGTACAAAGAATAATGCATCCAGTAAACAAGGGACTGAACAATATAGTACATGCTGGCATAAACATGAGCCAGGTCAAAACATGATAATGAATCCCACATACATATTGTGCCTGGGATAACATCCAGGACTTATACAATAATATCTGAGTACATGATATACAAATACAACCCAAATTCCCCTATAAACAAGAAAGGGATTTGAAAATCTGATAGATACATGCAAACTAAAAGGCACTGCAAGCGGCTGAGGCTGAAATCATCAAATATATGGAGCTACATCAAAGGCTGTAATGAAGAGGTCATCCGGGTATGTGGGGGGCTACCTGTAGGGCCAGCCCCTCATGAGGGTTGAAAACATCTCACACGCACCTGAGAATCACTGATATCGGCTGCTGCATCACGAAACCATCAGGTATATAGATATCTATCATGCTGAAAGGAGCTGAAGCTGAGAAAAAATCAAGTCAAAGGACGATAAGGAGTCCCTTTTCCTGATCCGAGGCACCAAACAAGAGTGGAAGCTGGAACCAAGGTACACCGCCCTCTAGACCTATCTTCTGGAATGAATGATCTGATGTCGACAGAAGGAGGTATGCCATAGGTGAGGCAATAAGGGATCCTCAACTAAGGCACGAGAGAAAATAGTAGAGAGACTGACAGACTAACACCAGGGATGATGGTGAAATGGGGGGTACTAAGTAGCGGACGACGACTCCCCTTGTTAGAGCATAAAGGGCATGAATGACCTGGTAGCGACTGAGACAATATCATAAGGGATAGGGGACAGAAGAACTGAAGGACAGAACCAAGCAATGAAGGATGAAGGACAATAGCAGGATACAAAGGGACTCGGGATAGACTCCATGAATGCGATGATGACTCAACTCGGATTCTCTAAACAAGGGCGACTCGATGATGCTGCCACACAGAAAAGGTCGAATGGGGACCATAAAAACATGAGCACATGATGGTTACTCAGGACAAAAATCGACACGAGAATGGACAAGTATGAAGGCAAAGTGGTGCCCCAAGTACAAGTGTTGCAAGTGATGAAATTATATTTTGGGGAGTAGTGAAGTGATGCTTCATGGAAAAAATGTGTCTTGGTGAAGTATCAAATCACAAAAAACTAACAGATACCCATTTGAGGGCTCGATGAGAGCTTTCCAACGGTGCAGAAGGTTTGTCAAATTGAGCTACGATTTGGCCGCAATAGGTGAAATAAAAATCAGGGGTTTCTCTTTTAATAAGGCATTTTCCCTCCAAATTCACTCATTTGCATGTGGAGTTGTGGTGAATGTAGAGAGGAGAGAAGACCCTAAATCTTGCGGTGATCGTAGTGGATAAACCGATCGTTGGAATCAAGATCCGTCAGTTGCAGGTAAGAGGCCTAACCCTACTCTTTCATTTTAGTGGATTGAAAGTTCAGCTTAGGTCCCCAGAGCTCAGGAACAGACCCCTGCTCCTCTTCACGGCCGGGTTGCACTTTTTGGGGAAAAACCTACGACCTAGGTAGCAAGTTTTGGGCAGAAAACTGCGACCTACCCCAAGATTGAGCCTAAAAAGTGCGACCTCAAAGGGAGGGGTGTTTCTATGTTGCTTTTTTGCTGATAACTGGGTTTTTGTGTTTTGATACAATATTTCCTATCTGTACACTGACAAATATGATGGTTTTATGCAAATATGGCAGAATTACGGATCAACCGGAGAGAGAGAGAGACTTGGGCACATTACGGTCGGAGATCTGAGAGGATCAGGCTGTCTGCAGTGCATTGGCCAGGTTTGGGGTTCTGAAGTTTGTGGAGAACCCTCTGATGAGATCTGGAGAGCCATTATTGGCCCAGATTGTCAGCTATTAGGATCTAAACCATGAGGTCTTTATAGTGCAGGGGAACTGGATCGAGTTGATGGTCCATGATATATATTTCCTAACTAGTTTTCCACCACTTGGGATGGTTGGGAATACTCAGCCAGTGTTACCATGAGGGCGGAAAATCATGGACTTTGTAGAGTTCCATTTTCGACCAGGTCTCCAAGTCAAGGGGACTGGGATACCCCTCGGGGATCTAGAAAGGTTAGAGACCCATGTTGTGGCCGTAGCGGTGCTGCGGATCCTGGATAACCAGGCACTCCACCACATCACTGGAGGGACGATGATGCTTGTGGAGAGTGTGTTGAGTGGGACCTACTGTGGGTGGGCCCAGATGATGTTGTCGTTGTTGAAACGATAGTTGTCTCTATGCAAGCAACAAGTGAAGCATGACTGTGCATATGGTACAGTTTTGTGCTCGCTCTTCTTTGAGAAGGTCCCGACACTTTGACCTCGCATACAGCTCCAAGATGGAGGCTCGAGAGAGCCTAAGATGCGTTGGCAGGGGCGACTACTGTGCAGAGGAGGAGGTGGGGTAGTCGGACAGGTGTTCCGACCTAAAAAAAATGGAACTCAAAGGGAGCTCACAAGAAAAAATATAGAAAAATATGACAATGATGGTGGATCAAAGTCAGACCAAGAGTATAGATCTAGAGTGATCTTTAGGCAACAAAATGTGATGAATGAATGGAAAAACCCTTCTATTTATAACAAAATATTGAGTTATTCTAGATATTGGTGCATAATTAAAATATTATTAACCAAATCAAGATCCAAATTTTATGGAATATTTTATTAATTTTGTTGGAGGGAACAGGAATTTGACTTGGGTCAAATCCATTTATTTGTAAATAATAAATAATTAAATGATTTATTTATTATTTTAAGGATGTGGTTGAGTAATAACCAAATAAAAAATGATTTATTTAATTATTAATGAATGATTTAGTCAAATTTAACAAGGAATATTATTTAAATAAGGTTTAAATAATTATTCCTAGAAAATAATAAGATAGATAATAATTTATCTAATTAATTTCCTGTTTTGGGTTAAATATGACCAGGAATATTAATTAAACTATTGTTTAACTAATTATTCCTTGAGGAAAATAAAAAAAATGTAGATTTATTTAATATTTCCTCATGGGGTTTCCTGTTTAGACCATCAACAACTTAATAAAGGTGTTTTACTAAGTTATTTTTCATGGTGAAAACAATTTTACTTAGGGTAAAATTGGTCTTACATGGTGTACTTAGGTCCATCTAATAGTAACAGGTTAGATAAACAAAAAATGGTGTAACACATCTAATTCAACAAATGAAGTAAAAATGTGTAGACATGTTTTATAATTTCTTGTAATTGTTCTTATTTAGTTATTGGTGTGCATATGGTCCCAAGTCGACATGTAGATACAAACGTGATGAAAATACAAAGAATCCAACAGGATCAACAAAAAAAACGCAGTCCACGCCAAAGCATAAAAGTTGGTTGTATATGTCACTTCATCATCTATTGTCTTTATGTGCGTCCAAATGATGTTATTATAACATACACTTAGTGTATACATTTTGATAAATCTGGTGCTTTATATCATGGAAAGAGTGCAGTGGGAAGACCTCAAATATTCAATTATGCACCACATATATCATTTTATTTACAAGCTAGTGTGAAAATGATGGTTGAAGATGGTTTTAATGTCACAATGGTTTGGGACAAATTAATCTCTGATCTGGAGAGCCAATCTGGTGAGTTATTCACATGGGTGGGTCGGGACACTTTAATGACAAATATGGATATTTCTAACATTTAAAAAATATTAGAAAAAAATTATATATGAAGGATGACAATGATCCAACACGTGTCAAGTGTTGGTACATTCAGTTTCTAGATAGTTTATTTTTCTATAAAAAATAGGATATTGTGTAAAACATATAATTTATTATAGGCATACAAACACATTGGATGTGTTCCATGATGGTGACACACTCATACAATAATGCTATGTCAATGGATTCTATATTTAGTACAAATATGTATGGGGTTTGTATTATCAATCTTTTGATTCATATAGTGATCAAAAGGAAGTCCTTTTTGTTGAGCATAATACTTATAATAATTTTTTTTGAATGTAGTATCAAATTTATACCTTAATGGTATTCGAAAAACATTGTAATGGTGTCTCAATGGCTTGGGTGATTTCTTCACACAATACCACATATGATATTAAAAAATGGTATGCAACTTTATTTGCAATGGGGATGAAAGAGCGATGAGATTATAATGTAAAATAATTTATCATAGATGATGTTGCTATTGAGATTCAAGCATTAAGGTACCATATTTTTTTTATAAAAAGAAACATGAAAAATATATCTCATTCATAATTTACTCTATTCTAATGTTGTACCATTCAGGGGTCTAACTAATTCCTCCATCCTATTATGTGTATGGCACATCCATCAAGCATGGGTGAAAAATGTTGGAAACAAAGTTAAAGGCAAAGAAATCAAAGTTTGCATTTTACGTGATTTAGGGAAAATCATGCACACGTGCAAGGATGATGAGTCAGTACAAAAAATTGTTGCGGGAATATTTTCTGAATTTAGTGAAGAGGAACAATTTTTTGAAATATTTTGACACCACTTGGCTATCTAATGATAAAATATGTAAGTGTTATGCAACATCATATCATGACTATTACTCTGTAATTGAATTTTTATAGTCATTATGTTTTCCAGATATGTGGGCAAAATATTATCATAATTTTCCACATTCTAATCAAGGCATGAACAATGTAATCCAATCCTACCATATGCATCTAAACTATAGGTACTTATATGAGGCAAATAACGCATGCCACAAACGTGTGGATTGGCTAATATTTGTGTTGTTTAAAAACATTGAATTATATTATATTCACAATCAACGTTTAAAAGAAGCAGGAGTTATAAGGCCTACAAAGTGTAAGCAACAAGTGAATCTCCCAAAGTCTCAATAAATTCAGAACCGAGGTGAATATTGTATGCATGACCCTAAGGGTATAAATGCATTTATGGTTTGTAGCCAAAATAAGGATACTCCTCATACCTGGTATAATGTCATATACACAGGGTACACGTTTAAATTTTGTAGTTATGATTGGGCATTGAATGGAAATTTTTGTAAGTATATCTTCAAAGTTCAAATGTGGGCAAGTGAACATGGTTTGGACTTTAACATGTTGCCAAATCTTTCTAGTCCAATTCTGAAAGTCATAGATTTTTAGTTGAATTGAATCAAGAAGATACAATGAGCCTGCTACTTGAAGACCAATCAAGCATTCACCATGTGTCTATTTTATCTGAACCTATTTATTTTGAAACTACGACATTTAACAATTCAATCTCTGATATTAATAGATCAAAAGTTGTATGTGCATCAATAAAAAAAAAGATAATGGATATATTAAACCATTTTCATACAAAATTGGATAATTAAGAAGAAATTGATAATGACATTGATGGGATGTGTAGCAAGTTTAGTGAAGAGACAAATAATTTTTTTTCCATTGTGATGTATCCATTAAGAATTATGACTGAGAAAACATAATTTTTTGATCCCACAAAGTAAAAAGATATGACGTGGTCATGAAATAAATTGAAGGAAGGAAAAACCAAAATTTGAAAAGGTTGGGCGATTTTGCTCAAATTCAAGGAAGAGAATGGACAAAAAAATGAAATTACTTTCTTAAAAAAAACATAGAAATATTGAGGGATCTACATCTCATAATGAACAAAGGCATGTTCGACAATTATTTTTAGATGATATTTTCAAGGGTTCAATAGGTACACATTTATAAATTATTGTTGATTATTTATATTATTGAATGAGTGCTTATCTAATTAAATATTTAGTGCTTTATGCCATGCAATCAACTCTAAATTTATTTATTTTTAATGGTTTCTTATAAAATCTCAATAAAATAAAGCAGCGATTCAAGAAATTGGTACAAACATGTTGACAAGCCCATTGATTCCATATTTGAACATGTGAAGTTTTATGAAAGGTAAAATTAATATAAAAGTTAATAATTTTAATGCAGGGATAGAATAATCATGGACAACTGTCGGATTCCTCTAACCACGTTTACATAAAATGTTAGTTGGGAAAAACGTTACTTCTTTTGTTATCATTTTCTATAATATTGAATTCAAATTAATAACATATCTTAAATTCATATATGGCTTCCACCGATCTTATACTCATAATATGTGGGAATGAGTTTATTCTTAGTAATATTCATATATTTTTTTAACAATGCTAAATATTTTTCTTTTTTAATGTTTTTATTGTCATGCAGTTTTGGATAATGAAGCTTTTCCAAGGTTGATGTTTATGATAAGGGAGTGGGAATAAAATTAGAAGAGAATAACTTTAGAGGCGTATGAGACATTTTAGAAAGTATTAGTGTCTTTATTTTTGAAACAAAATTTCCAATGAAATGTAATGAACTATTTTTTGAAATGAAATGAACTATTTTTCCAATGAAATGTAATGAACTATTCTGAGAGGAGGCTTAGATTTAAAATTCAGTTCTTATACTAAATATTGATGTACTTTTAATGTCAACGTTGATGTCAAATGGTAATATATGCACTACTATGGTTTACTATGGTTTGTTCTTTTGTCTA
Source organism: Pinus albicaulis (assembly GCA_034641835.2). NCBI lineage: Eukaryota > Viridiplantae > Streptophyta > Pinopsida > Pinales > Pinaceae > Pinus > Pinus albicaulis. The sequence continues at coordinate 20,831 of JAXQQM020078087.1, read as the reverse complement.
CTATGATTTTTTGAGAATAAGTGAAATATTATATAAATGGTTTGTTATCTATTTAAGGCGAATATGAAATTCATTTCATGTAATTTTTTATTATTAAGCAATTATGTGATGAAAATTACTAGTTCTTCAATAGATATGGAACATATTTCCCTTGTGTTATGTGGAATTATGGATTACGGATCAAACACATTCCCTAAATGTGGTGCTATGCATTTAGAACAATAGATCAAAGACTTTGCAAATACTTTTCCTAACAGTAAATAGACACACATAATAGATTAGGAAACTTACTTGGAGTCCAAGCGCTTCCTATTCTTCTTCTATCGCTCTTGATGTAACTTCCAATCCAAGCTTGATCGCCAGACTAGTTCCTGCAAATACAAACACTAAATAACAAAGAGATTGAAATATATAGATGGATATTCACTTCAATCAGTTAAATCAATGAAACATGAAACATATACATCAGATAAGAATCCATAATATGAAAGATAGAAGCTTATGCAGATACATATGTGGGAAAGTAAGCAAGAATATTTATTAATGGATAGAAGGGGAGGTTACAACCAGTGATTGATTTGATGTCACTAGATCCAGCGTCATCCCAGCCTCATCACAATGAACATCTCTCTAGCAACATATCACTCAAATTAAACCCTCAATTGAGATTGCAATAACAAATTATACATATTGCATCCAAATAATGTTACAAATGGTGACGACATACTAACATTGAAAACAAAGTAAAAAAATAATTTCTTTATTATGATGTATTAAATGTCACAAAATATATTACATACCTTAGGAGTTGTGTCACACATGTGTTTGAAAAACCATTCACCACCTTTAAAATGACCAAAAGCAATACAACAGAGAGAAGAGATGTTTCTGAGCCTTCATAAAGAGGTTGAGTTCCCCTCTCAAGTACATGTATATCATAACCACCAATATACGGGTCGTCATCATCATCCCTTCCTGCAACATTATTAAATGTCCCCTGGATCAATATATTCGTCCCATCTTCATTCAATGTGTTATCAAAATCATTATCTTCTTCCACAGATCATTAGCTTGATTCAGCTTAATATTTGCTTCATGTTCTTGAATAGGCGCTTGTACTACAACAACCTCTTCCTCATCGAGGAATTCCCTAGGAGCACCATACTAGACAATTACAATCAATAAAATAATATTAGTCAGCTATCGCAAATATTTAAATGATAGAAATGTCTACAAATATAATATAGGAAAAAAAAGACAACAAAGAGCTATACAAAGACAACTTAGCTAGTTAACTAATCATGATTTGCATATGGCTCAACTTAAAACTTACATGTTCATAATAATCAAAGTAAAAATACCCTTAATGGGAATGATTCCATTGAATATATTAACAAATAAATATAACTGTATAGATTTAATGAGTTTAATAATATGAACATGTAATTATGAAAATAAATAGAAACCAGTATAGTCCCATCTAAATCTGGTCCTACGAAACGTCGAGAGCAATCAAATCCCTTGAGGTGAAAACCCCTTTTTTGAGTAAAAAAGTGAGGAGAGGTTTTCACCTCAAGGGATTTGATCCCTCTCAAGGCTTCGTAGAACCAGAGTTAGATGTGTTTGTTGTACCTTGGGATACAATCTCTGGCTGAAGGAGATCAATACCCAAGACATTTATCAATAAACATGATGAGAAGATTTTAGTGTCCCAATGTTCTTAAAACCCCAGAGATTTAAACCTTATCAGTCTCCAGTGTGAGAAAAGTATTTCAAGTGGCCTTCTAATGATGAATACAAATGGAAAAGATAAGATAGAACAAGTGATAATGGAAAGTCTTTGACAATAGGATGTCTGTGCAGAATCTCTTATTTCAAACTTTAGAAGAAAAATGGCAGAATTAGGAGGTGAAAAATAGAATAGAGGAGCGCATCATTAAATATTTTTAACTTTAACTTACAAAACTGTAAAATTAAAGACCATTAAAGTTTGTTACTCAATTCTAAAGAAAAAAGACAAAAAATAGGATTCAACATGGAAAGACGAATCATATTCAAAAAATTCTGGAATCATTGTGAAAGGTTTATTCATAAACACATGGAGATCCAAAGTAAAAAATTTCTGCCTCTTAGGCCAAAAAATTGGAACCTCTACAATGCCTTGATTTTCCATTTTTATTTCCCCCATTAGCCTAACTAACTAACTGTCCCAGAATTGGTGATGGAACTAACTCATGGACAATTTCCTAACTATCTCTATTCACTAATAATAACTTCTTCTTTCAAATACATGAGATCTTGTTTTGGAATACTTTTATAAACTTAATATTATATATATATATATATATATATATATATATATATATATATATATATATATATATATATATATATATATATATATATATGTGTTAATTTAGATCCTCTATGTGTTAAAAATACAAAACGAAAATCTCTCCTTTTATAATGATTTTTTATATTATAATTTAAACATATATGGGAGTTTTAAATCATATGAAATGATATTTGGATCATAAATAATGATGTGTGGATCGTATACAGAAAAATAAAACCACCTACGGGATCAACTCTTAGAGGTTTCTGGAAATGAGAATAGTGATGCCGCAATAATTAATATCCGTTCATCTTTGACTAAGAGGTTTTGATGAATCCACCTACAGGACCACTCATTGTCATAATTTTTGTGTACTTTGTGCCCCCGTGACTCTATTGGAACTAGGCGTGAATGATCTGGATCGTTGACTTATTTCATACCTGCAAGCTCTCTGCTAAAAAATATTTGCCATCATCCAATATGGCATATAAATCACGCCCTCATCAGCAATGAAGTCAAGTACTCTGTAGCACGATGTACACTGTGTTATTTGAATCTTTGCCTCTGTAACTTCTCTATAATGAACAAGAACAATATGCTCGTAAGACTTATCAAGCATCCAATAGATTCTATGCTGGAATTTTAGGTTATCTTCCCCATGTGCATAATTACAATGCAGAGCATCCACATTGCCGACCTTCAAATGTTCACCTGCTTCAAATATTTGGTTAACTGCTATTGATAACCCTAAATTACAGTAATAATGCTACTTAGTAGAAGATGGATCAATGGGAAGCTTCTTGTTTATCCAGAATCACTCTTGTATATTCAAGCATCTTCCATGGTAAATTGAGATCAGAATCTTCCTCATATTCACCTTCTAGATCAACATCCTCACCAACATCTTCCTCATCACTTTCTTCTCTTTCAACACCTTCCTTTCTATTCATTTTCCTTCCATCCAAGGAGTGAGTCCAACTAAATTATCCACTGCTTCAAATTTAGAAATTTTAATCATGTGCTAAAATAAAATTCTTTTTAAGATTTTTAATATTTTAGTTGTGCCAGATTGAGATACAATAGGGCATATTCTCTTGTTTTTTATTCTATGTTTTCATTTGAATATTTATTTTTAATGTCCTAAGAAAATTGTCCCTTTGTAACCAATTCGGGAGAAAAAGGATGAAGGAAAATATGGAAAAAGGTCAAAACAAGGACAATTTCAAAACCGAGCGCTGGAAAAAGGAATAAATGTGAAACTGATCAATGTTAGAATGAGGACTTTTGGAGACTCCTAGCATTGGAAAAGGGTACAATTGTGAAATCAATGTTACTAGAAAAAATCCTAATTGCAAATCCTACTGCTAGAAATAAATCTAATTGGAAAACTCAATGCAAGAATAAAGAGAAATTAGGAAGCCTAGCACTACAAAAGGGCACATTTGGAATACCTAACACTGGAAAAGGAAACAAGGAGGAATATTAGCACTATAAAACAAGGTAGATGAGAAAGAATATAGAACTAGAAAGTTAAAAAAGTGAAAAATATAGTGTTATAAAAAGGACAATTTAAAAAGCTAGTGCTAGGAATGAAGGAAATCGGAAAACCTAGTGCTATGAGGGAGGGGAAAATGAAATACTAGCAGTAGAAACTTGAACAAATGAGAAACATAGCACACCAATGAGGCGAGGAGGTTAGTTTTGGAGAGACAAAGAGAGAGATATCGTCGATGAATGCCAAAACTACCTAGCATAAATATTAATTGCAAACTACCTAGCATAAATATTCATGAACATATGTAAATATTAATTTCAAATTAACTACCTATAACTCATCATGATATTTTTTCTCAATGCATAAAACAAAAAATCAATATTTTGGAAGATTGTCACTTCCGAAATTGACTATATATTTGAACTACGTAAAGACCATGTCTCTTATGGCATGTATAAGAAATATAGATAAAAAGTCTCTTATGGTCTAATGGATGATAATGAATAAGTACTTACAAATGGATGATATTCATCTCTGCCTTCAGCATGTCCATAATTTCTACAATGATTTTTAGTTGTTGTTATTAAAAGTCTCTTTACTTTGAAGCCCTTACACTTTTTACAAGGGAAATAAAATTTTCTATCCTCTGAAACCCCCGATGTCGATCCCACATCTCCTGGGCCCAATCCTTGAGGAATGTTATCTGACATTTTTCCTCACCAAATAACTTTTAGTGATGATTATCAATCAAAAGTAACCTCAAAATAGGCCTATCACATTTCAAAAGCATGGGATGTATAACGAGAATGTGGAACTTGTAAATAGTTATTCGGCCCTACATATATATAAATAAATTTCCCGTTGGATATTCGACGCTAGTCTGTCGAATAAACATTGCACAATGGTAAAATTTCATTAATGCCAAAATTTGGCCAGTAAAATGCCATTAATGTCGATAGTCAAATATCCGACTCTATGTAATTAACGTTGCATAGTCGACAATCATCGGGCTTTAAAAAAAAACAAAAAAATACATTAAACGTCTGATAGCGGTTCCAATTTTATTTGTTTGTTTGATTCCTTCGTTTGATTTTAACCCGGAATGTGGTAGTGTGAGCTAACAAATATGTTGATGCATGACAATATTATATACAAGTTGATGAATTGAATGAATATGAAGTGGCTTCCCATTCAAAGGAGAATCTCTCCATAATATCCCTACACCTATTATCATTTTCATTATATGTATAGAATATTATTTATTACCGAAGTAGGATTTATGGACATGATTAGACAAATATATGATATTGTTGATATGCATCAAAGTTCTGGTCTAATAAGAAATATTTTTCCTTACTAATAGCCTCAAACGCATGGAATCAAGCCTAAGGGTGAGATTGTAGCCTCTCAATGGCACGGAAGAAGGCCTGTGGGTGTGGTTACGACTGTAGGACACAAAAGTGAAGTTTTGTGCAAGATTCACCTGAAGGATGTCAGTCCTACAACCAATAGAGCAAACAACTGAAATTTCTATGAGCAGGAAAATTTGAATGTTTGACTCGCTATAATGTGAATGTGTTGACTAAAATTTTGTTTACATGGGACTGTAATATGCATATCAATATGTCATTATGATTTAACCATTGGGGCTTGTATGACAAGTATTTGATAACAATTGCAAGGGTCTGACTAGATTTGGTTAATTGAGACAGATAAGCAGTGTTTGGAGTTTTGGCATGATGCTTGATAATGTTTTAGAACTTTGACTTGATGTTGAGATATGTTTTGGGCTATAGATCTCACTGTGATAACAAATTTTGGTTTTTACCTTATGACTAATGATTTTATTTGACCACTGATGATTTTCCTTGATAACAATGTTATATAGGCATAGTGACTTTCGATGACCTATATTGGTATTATGTGTTGAAATAGTTATATTTGACACATAGGTTGAAGTATAAAAAATTGTGATTCAGTATGAAGTAATATCAAAATAAATGGATGGAACCTGCACGACTTATTCTTGTTGTATGCATTATGATCATGAGGATGAATTGATGAAGTTTGGTTTGATATTGCTTGGTAAATGAAAAATTGTTGGCATGATAATAGATAAAGTCATAACTTTATATTTGGATGAGAGCTCTACCTGTCACCTGGTTCAAATAATGTTTTAAAGTGATATTGATGAGTTTTATATTAGCTTTTGATCTAACATCTAACGGGTTGATAATTTGACTTAGTTGATTAGATTGAATAGTATTGATTTATGTAAGACTGAGCATATTGGTTTGGTAAAGTGTTATGTTTACAAAAAGAATTGTATGAAGCAAGATCTATGATCTGGGTATGTATGCATTGAAAGTTACCTAGTGCAGCCAAGAAGATGTGTCAATCCAAACCTATACTTCAAAATTGGTCCAATGTATGACTTTGATTTTGGTTTTATATACTGATGACCTATTCTTGAAAGGAAATGAGCCTCTGATGATCAAAGTAAGAGGGAGATGGCCTCTGAATTTCAAAATGAAGAATCATGGCATTTATTTTTGAAGTTTGGAAAATAAAATATATATCATGAAGCTATTGAATAATTTTTGGAAAGTGGAAATGAAAATCCTTGGACAGTACGATTGAATTTCAAGAAGTTATGAAGAGACATTGTTGAATCTGACTTGGAAATCGATAGTTGATTGAAGCATTGATGTTCCATGTGGACACCCGTCTATATATATACATGTTTTTCATATAAAAACCTTAATGTATTCAGGATTGAGCTGCTTCATACAAATTAATTTTCCACCAAGCGCCCTTCGAGATATTAGCATGGGAAGATCAATTTTTGGTCTAAGATATTCTTCCCAGTATATGTGACTGCATGGATGTACTGATGATGATTGGAATCATTATTGATGAGATGAGCACATCTTAGTGTTTCCTTAGCATGATATTTTCCACAATATTTTTATTATAAGTCCATAGCTTCAAGCACGAACGAGGTTGAGTATGAAGTTTCTAACATGACTAGATATGAGGAAGGATGAAGAAGCTCTTTGGAGAGATGTTTGAGCAGGTTATGAATATGACATGGATACATTGCGATGAAAAATATTTGGAATCAATAGGCAGTGAATATTGTATATATTTGGGACTGAGACACCTTCATATATTGAGACAATTTTGTTGTACGAGACAATCTTAATATTATGGTTGATGTCTCCGTGAGAGGGAGGATGACTATGGTATCCTTTTTTTGATATGTATATTTTTGTTCTAATATGATATTTTATTTTATGTCCTATATGAATAGGATATTGTTTATATTTTGAAATGATGATTATTTTGATACCAAATGTGAGCATGACGATATTTTTTTGATCTACAGAGAGCATCATTGATCAAGGACACTGAGCCAATTATTCTCGCTTGTTTAAGCTCCCAAGGTGTGGAATTGAGATGGAGGGCTCTTGGGGTTGAGGGATATATGGAAAATAGGGTATGACCCTTATATTTTACCCATAGGGTTGGAGATGTTTCTCCCTTGTCTTGGTATTTGCAGGGTATACCCCAGTTGGAATAATACCCACAATTTTGGCTTGTTGGGATTGTCCCTCCCCATCTAGCCAATAGGTTGAGGAGCCTTGGGGAATTTTATCCTTACCTTTTGTTAAGTCAACTATGTAGCCCAATCTCGGATTATGATGCATGTGTTCTACCATATGACTATTGACGATCATTGCTGGGAAGATCGACAAGTATAGGATGGGTTGATATGTGCTCCCCTATATCATCAATTGATTGATATGGGGTGGTAGATGTTTAGCTTCCCCATGAGATTCTAGGTTGAGATGTTATCCCCGATATTATATTGAAATTTTGTCTTCGATGTTGATGTGGGTCATAGATTTGGCTCCCTGTTGATGTTTCCCGGGTGGTAGAATTGGGATCTCCACTGGAAATGATTCCGGGTGGTAGAAATGGCTCCTTGATGAATAGAGAGTGGTAGCTTAGGCTCTCCTCCGATGTAAAATTATTCTTCTTTTAGATTCGATAATGTTCAACATATGAGTATGTACATTCAAGAGATAATAATGAATAAGCAAGAGGTGAGAAATGATGGAATTTGAAGATGAGATATTTTAGATTGGATATGATTTGATGACATGATTCACATTACATGATGCAAGTGGAATTCTCCCTAGTTGAGAGGGAGTGTTAAATTATGAAACTAGGGCCAAATTCAACTTTGGAAAGCTCATTTTATGGATATGATGATTTCACTTAATTCCTCTTTTTGAGAGGACCAAAATCAACCTAAAGGTAATCAAATTTGGACAAGGGAAAGTGTATTTTTGAATTATAATCCCACGTGCATATTTGATCAGGTTGACCCTAAAGAAAACTGGACACCCTTGGAAGGTGATAAATACAATTGACCCCCACCTCATTTGGACATCATCATGAGAAATTCTTCTATTCTCTTTCTTGGTTTTGGCTCGCACAGGTCTGAGGCACATCTGTGGAGAATGGGTTCACATGAAGGATAAATTGCAGGGTCTGAAGCTCATCTTTTTGTTTTAGGGTTTTGGGCCTCATTAGTAGGCATGACACAAATATATCTTGACTACAGTCGCTAGTTGGCTCACTCATCCGTGCAACTGAAGCTTTTTAGTCTCACGCGCAACATGTCCTCCATGCGATTGGCATCTAGGGTTTTTGAGTCACAATCGTAGGCTTTCCAAAGGATGATTTTGACTGCAGTCGTTGGCTTACATGCTCAAGGGAGTGACCAAAACCTTGAAGTCACATGCATGACTCCTCCATGCATACGGGAACTAAATTTTGAAATTTCAGTTGTCTGAATTTTTCACTCGTTGACTGCAATGTTTGGTAGTTGATTGCAGATAGTAACAATTCATTACAGGCGTTTGAATCATGGTTTTGAGTATGAGCATTGTTGGGTTCATTTCATGTATGTTGTTTTGATTTTTCTCGATAGTTGTATGGATGAAGATATGGATCACTGTACTCTCTTTTGTTGAATCATTCATGAATAATTTGAAAGGGTTTCCCCCATAGTGGGTTTTTTCCTCATCTCCAACCAATCCTAGTGTCTCTATGTGTGAATGTTTTTCTTCTATATTTCCTTTATGTTCTACTGCATTGATGATTATGATATTTTTCTTTCTACATAGTTACATAAGTTTCTGAATAATTATGTAAATCTGAATAATGTTATGATATTATGGGGTGAATTTCATGTGTTAATGAAGAAATGCAATAATCAAATAAAATAGCAATATGGCCATAAGAAAAATTAACTCCAATCAACCAAAAACATATAGAGAAGGGAGAAAGAGAACCAGAAAAGTTGATAGATTGTTGCATGATGCTAGGGAGAATGTGGCAGTCTCTACTTTTGTACGCAAGAAAAGGAGGTCACCTGAGAGGTACACTGGTTACATGGCTCCCATGACAGAGCTCATTGAGTCAGAGCCTTCTTCATTTGAGGAAGAATTTTCCCAAACTGTTTGGATTGATGACATGGTGGAAGCATATTAATCCATCATGAAGAACAATGTGTGGGAGGTGGTGCCGAGACGAGAGAAAAAATTAGTACTTATAAGTACACTCAAATAGATGCATGAGTGGTGTCGATATGAGTGTACCATGCTCAAGTATATGCCCCAAGCATTGTACATTCAAATAAAAAATTATCTCAGTGGATTCAACTTCACAAAAAGTGAAGCAGATGTGAACCTCTATCACATTGTGGTAGATGGTAAGTCTCTTATTCTTGTTTTTCATGTTGATGATTTAATATTGACATGTGATGAGGAGCTAATATTCTCTTACAAATAGGATCTTGCAAGGAAATTGGAGTTGAAATACATGGTCTTAATTCATTACTTCCTTGGGCTGGAAGTATGTCAAGGTGATGGTGAATTGCTTGTGTCTCAGAGGAAGTTGTTGGAAACTATAATTATGTATTTATGTAATGAATAAGACAAAGATAATAATATATATTTTTTGGTATGCTTGCTACATTGGTTTCATGAGCAAGGTTTTATTATAGGTCAAAAGACTTCTTCTTGATGTATTTTAGGGATTTTTCATCGGGTCATAAATGTACTAATTAAGAGTCTGTTGTAGCCGCTACAACACCACCCAAAATTTTGGGTGTATTCAAAATCTCAGGTCCCCCTTCTACTTGCTGGCCATTCTAGGGTTTTTCGAAACCCTGGTTTATACAGAATGATCGCCTTTCTATTTCAACCTAACTCGCATCTCCCAGAAGCGCTTCCACCATGGATCATTTAAGCATTCTATTTGGATAGTCTGCCAAACTCATGAACCCATGTAAAACACTTTCAAATTTGGGGACATCATTCTCTAAAAGTGACCGTGCACTAACTAATATAATAATACTTCATGCAGGTTGAACCTGCATGAAGGATATACCCGATAATATCACCACCGCAATTGAATATTTGAGAAGGCGGGATTACATCTCTAGATCAGGATCGTTGTTCAATTTCCAAATAATGTTTAACTTGGACACATGGGTAGAAGCAACAAGGGGTTTCATGAAGATAATAAACTTTGAGAGGGAGGCTTTGATGTTGTATACAAAGGTATAATTCCAAGGGCGTAGAAATAGTAGTAAGAAAGCTACCCTCCAAGTCTGCCCAAGGAATAATGGAATTTATGAATGAAGTGAAACTTGTATCCAAAGTGCAATACAACTACTTGGATATTGCATGGAAAGATCCAAAAGGTCGCTTGTTCATCATTACTTGCCCACTAAAAGCTTCGACACCTTTCTCTTCAACCCAGAAAAGGGCGCAGAGTTCTTGGTTGACAAAATGTTATAACTTCAAATGGGAATAGCATGCGGCCTTCTCTATCTTCGCGAGGATTCACAACCGCACATTATTCATCGGAATGTTAAAACAAATACGGCAGACGTTGGATTGACAGACCTTTTTCTGAATGATGAGAGTTGCTAGTACATACAATTATATGGCTCCGGAGTATGTGATGCTAAAGGCAGCTACCTGTAAACTCATATTTTTTACAGCCTCGGTGTCGTTTTCTTGAGATTGTGAGTGGGAGGAGACACGACGATATCCACCTTCCTTAGGAAATCCAAAATCCTTTGTAATGGAGACGAAGATTGTGTGATGAGAGAAATTGTTGAATATGATCGATCCGATAATAATTTAAGGTTATCAGCATAAATAAGCCATGAGATGCACTCGTATGGGTTTTCCACGCGTACAGGCTAATGTGTCGAACCGTCCAACAATGTCTTCCAACCATACCTTGTCAAGTCAGAGTATTCCATAGAACCGAGGGTGATGTGAGAAAGAACAAAAGGCTTGGAAAATGTGAATGTAATGAATATAATAAAGGCAAGGCCACATTTGTATGAGTGATTGTGTGTTGAGCAGAACACGATGCCAGTTGGGCTCCTCAAAGAAAAGTAGCTTTTGTAAGCCACATGTTTTAGTAGTGGCCCTTGCACAAATAGGAAAATATCCATACCAAGAAAGATCAGAGCGTAGAATGATATAAAGCTATTCTGAAAGGGTGCGATGTTGTCCAGGGTCATGTAGGTCTGGGAAGGAGGGTGGAACGGTCCTTCCTAAAATATATGTGCCTCGGTGAGGAATGCATGTCATCCTGAATATCAACATCGGAAGCATCAGATTGCCAAATCTTCGAGTCTGATCTACTTTTGTGGATGGCTCAAATCAATCTAACAGCAGGAACTCTTTTCGAGCTCCATCAAAACCAAAAACTCTTTTCGAGCTCCATCAATGCTGAGATAACATTAAGAGTTTCATTTCTTACCACTCTTCCTATTAAAGAATGAGTACAGGTTATGGATTCAGTGGGTGAAAATCAAGATTTCCCATTAGAGTAATGATGATGAAGCCCTTGGATGAGAGGATAGTGATTACGAGTTGTGGCTGTGGAGAAAACATTTTTTGGCCGTTCATGTCGCAGCCATGACGGGTGATGGCACTGACTTGAGGAATATGACCATTAACTGGGAATGTGACTGGACTCAAATTTTTAAACTACACATTTGCCACTAATAAGGGATGCCATTCAAAAATGCCTCATGTCGAGGTGGGTTTTGAAGGAGCTCTTGCGCATGTTGAACATAGGGGTGGATGTTACCCCATTATTTACAAATTCAATCCCAGCAAGCTTGCACAGACATCGGCAGAGACAGAATATGTGTTATTCTGGAAACAAAGGGTGAATAAATATTCACTGCACCAACGAAATGTTGGGGAATGTTTAAATTATGTCAGCATGTGACTAGTTTTGGACGCGAATAGGAAACCTCCATATGAGTCGCAAAGTCGCATTTCAGGTCCTCGGAAAGTGAACAAAAGATGCGACTCCTCTAAACGACAGTTGTGCGACCTTCACGAGTCGCAACCTCGCTTTGGTCACATAGTCACAACTCTTCTTAAGACTCAAGGAATGTGACTTAACCATCACAGTGACTCTATGACCTCTCCCAAGTTGCCAAGTCATAGGGTCACACCCAAGAGAATCCACGCTCGGCGCAACTCCCCGATTACGCAACCCCCATGCCATGATTGCGACCTCCACACCACTGTTGCGACCTCATGCAAGATCAGTGCGTGTCAGAGATTGGGTATGATATTATACATGCCCCTAAAGGATGGATCATAAGAGAACATGAGCCTTGTTTGAAAGCGTCCCTTTCTAGTTAGGACAGCATTGGAAGATTGCTCCAGTCATAATGAATGGTTCTGGAAGAAAATTGTGGCTGAAACACACCATATACATAATGAAATACGTAGAATGATGTCTTATCCATTTTCTAGTAAAGAGACCAACCCCTCAAAGGCATTGCATGTTTTATTCTCATCACCACTCTGTATGAAAATAAAAGTGGAAAGGGGCATTTTGGTGGGGAGAACCATGTAAAGGAATTGCTGGTTTTTGGGACAAGAAGAAGTTCCTGTGTTGGGTTAAACTTGACACAGACCATGAATTTTCATAAATCCCTAGAAGGAATCTTGATGAGAAGCAAGGAAACATATGATGGTAGAGAAGGGAATCATGTTTTTCGATGGTACGAGCAGATTTAGGCACGCCCCAAAGACCAACAAAGGTTAATCATGTAATGCGGGAGGCAGTCATAAACCGGAGAAAGCACCTAAATAACGAGCATCAATGTTTGTCTTTAAAGATCTTCTAAGAAGGATTTGGACTAATGTTACCATTTACAAGCTGCACACGCAACATTTTGGCATGCAAAACAAGACCACACAGGGGTAGAATTCGGTGACTTGCATGGCAAGATCTGGGGTTTGCTCCGACGAGGAAGGTGGATCCTTACAAGATTCCCAAGAACCTCACTTTAATCTCAAAGGAACCCAGTCACGTGCATAGGACTAATATGCAGGAAGAGGCATCTTGCTGTGAAATCCAGAGATCACCAAAAGAAGAATGTAGAAGGGACAAAACTTCAGGTCGCAGGTCGCAGATTGGTCAAGGTTGCAAGTCGCAGATGGGTTCAAGTCGCAAGTCGCAGGTCATAGATTGGTCAAGGTCACAAGTCGCAGATGGTTTTGAGTCGCAGGTCGCAAATTGCTCAAGGTCCCAGGTCACAAGCAACCTCAGGTCCCAGGTCTCATATAACCCTAGGTCGCAGGTCACAGATGGACCAAGTCGCAAACCAACCCAATAGTCGGGAAGACAAAGAGTCAAGGGAAACTCAAGAGTCATCTCAGCCTGTATGTACAACTTCGGGAAAGAGACAAAGGATTTTTAGACCGAAAATGAAAGCCAGTAAGACAGAGGAATTTTTGCTTGATAGCTAAAGGCATTCATCTCTTGGTACCAAGTAGAGAGAGAGGTAGCGAGGCTAGGGTTTTGGTATCATGCATTGAGATGAGTAGCCCATGTTCCACTATTGGGTTTTGACAAGTTGTAAACATGTATTTGACGTTGCAACAACATTAATAATATATTCTCCTTTCCGATACTGATTCACGTGCTTGTTTGTGGTGATAGTACTAGCTGTCTAATACTTCATTATGTTGTACGTTTGCTTTCGTGCATGCCACTGGTTATGAAATATTTCTCAGTGTTTGCATGTATGTTTTCTTTTGGATTAGTGTTTATTTTTCCTTGCCATGGTGGTGATCTATTATGAACTACTTTGCAGTTAACTTCTGGCATGTTTTCTTTCATGTATGTTTGACTGGTTTTTCGGCTCTCTAATCCCAGTCATGGAATACCCCCTTTTTATTTTTGCTGCTTAGACTTGCTTGTATCTTTGTTTATGGTTCGTTAATCTTGGGTTGATTTTGCTTCCCTGATTGGTCATTTCATCTTCGCCTCTACTCCATCATCTTCTCATCTGACAATTAAGAGTGGAAAAAATTATGGCGGCAGTCGAGCCCACATACTGGATGGGGCTCCTATCCCAAACGGTGTGAAGTCTGATTGGGACCTTTCACCGGGGAGACCCCCCTTGTTGTTGGCAGTACAATTTTTCCCATAAATAGAGTCATGTTTATAAAGATTCAACTCACACTTGTATGCCTCAAGACCTTGTCACATAAGCCTTGAATTCATAGCTCAAAATGTGGTTCAATACCAGCGTTGGAGTGCCTCCTCAATTTATGTACGGTGAAAAATTCAACCTATATACAATGAACAAGTTGGATTCCATACCCCTGTACAAGTCAGCTCAAAAGTAGGCCTTCATTTCAGCCTCGAAGGAGGTATATCATGTATATATAAGGATATGTCTGTGGCTCATTCAGAGACATAACTTTAGATCATTATGAAAAAGAAATGCGAGGAAAATTTTGAGATCTCTACGGTCATTTAGATCAGCAAGAAGTGTAAAGAAAGAGTTGCATTCAAGAAGAATGTGGATATAGGACTGTACTCAAGCATGAAGAAGTAATGTGTCATAGTGAAAATATAATCATGAAGAAGGATTGTTGTTATAGCATCATTTCTCACTTTGACATGATTCATGATTGCTTTATGGCTTTTTGGGCACCCATTCCTACAGACTTGGACAAATTCACTTTAAAACAGTGGAAAATCCCTCATACGCGACTATGCCCGTGTTTTTCCGCGTGTATACGCGAGTACAGCTAGACTTTTCCGCGTATGCCATTAAAATGATTAAAAAATATATAAAAAATCCCTAATTTCACGTTGGGTTGATGGTTACTCAGGTAGTTCAACCACCCCAGCCCGTGGCCAACTGTTTCCAACTGCTGAAACTACTTGGAGGGACTATAAAAAGCCCTCATGTGTATGGCCTAAGGGAGAGAGAGAATTATTGATATTATACTCTGTTGGTATTCCCTATCCAAGTCTGATTCCACGTGCCTCCTGCACTTTCCCAGTTCATTGTAGGAAACCCTTGTTTCCTTGAGATACACATCCCTTTATATGTTATCTCTCATGCACTAGTTTGGAAGGAGTCTTAGCGAGGCAAGGGCTGGACGGATCCGGACGACGGTCTGCGAAGGCCTTGGAAGGATCAGGTGATCTCCCCTCTTGATTACTTTTGTACGTACTATTTATAATACAGAAGTATCATGCTGTTCCCGAAATAAACGTGTTAGTGTATGCTTTGATGTATGAAGAATATTTGTTATACAAGCATTCATTATTATTTATTTAATGTTTTATATGAATCTCACTAACATATAGAGTAGAAATATGCTGTACAACTTGTCCTTTGTGCTGGTTTCTTCTTGTATTTCAGGTTAAGGAGGAAGGACGGTTGCAGGGAGTTTGAACTCCACGTGGATCTACTTCAAATGTAGGACCAACGGGTAAACCTCTCATTCTGCTCTATTTAGTTTTTATGAACGTGCATGATTGTGTGAGTCTCTGTTAAGTAGTACGCCCCTGCTCTGTGGAGGTTGAATCCCAACCAACCTCTAGGGTGTTAATTCCCCGAAACAAAACTGGCGACTCCACTGGGGATCACATTCCTGTGATTCTCCTGTTGGGTTGTTTCAGCTGTTTGGTAGGCTACCAATAGTTTTTTCTGTCTTTTACAGTCCAGTTTGCTTTCTTGCAGTCAGTCTGAAGTCTTGGTGTCTTTCCCAGACTTGTTTTTTTTGTTTTTCATTATCTTTCTTTGTATACGCTCTCTTGTTTGCACACAGTCGCGTATACACGCGAGTTTGTAGAAAGGGACCCGCGTATACGCGAGTTTCCCTTAACACAGACGCGTATACACGCTGTTTGCATAACTGCTAGGTCGCGTATACCTAGGCATATTTTGAAATTTTAAGATTCTGGTGTTTTTGGTCTTTTCTGGCTGTGGAGGCCTGTGTCTGCAGAGTCTCTGTACTTACTGGAGTGTGACAGAAGTGGTTTCAAGTCTTGTTTCTCTTTCGTTTGTTCGAAAACTAATCTTTTTGGCAGAGTGTTCTTGTTGGTGCTGGCACTCCTCGATTGAGTTCCAAGATTGCTTTCTGAGCATTCTTGGCTGTTCTGCTTTATCAGAACAGAGAGCTTCTGCTCACTGACTCGCTCCTATCTTTGTGTTGTGCTTTGCATTGCGTTTTTTGCTTTGTTTTCGATTGGTTTTCTTGAGTTTCATAGGCTAGGGTTTTGTTGCAATTTTCAAAGAACTTTTCTTTCTTCTTTGGAGTCTTTTGTTGCGGCAAGTTTGCACTATTCGTTTAGGCTGCTTGGCTAAGTTTTTGGTCTTCCGTTGCTCTTATTGATCTTGCTATCATTAGCTTTATAAGGTTTGGGGGCATAGTTGAAGTTTATGCTTGAAATTCGGTCTCATTTTGGCTTGAATTGGAATAGTTGTGCTTGGTCTTCTTAAGCTCTTGTTTTATAAAATTGAAAAGCCCAAAAAACATTCGTTTTGCTTTTTGTTTTTTGCATTCCAAAAACTCAAAAAATATTTGGTCTTGTTTTTGTTTTTGTTGTTGCGTTTTTCATTTTCGTTTGGCCTTATCTTTTGGAGCTTTAGTGAAGTTTCTTGCTTCTAGTTTTTGGTTTGATTTTGAGGAGAAGTTGTCATTTGATTTCTTTTCTTGTTGTCAAGTATTTTTTTTTTCTTATACTAAGAGTTCTTGTTTCAAGAATTGGCTTCCTGGACAACAAAAGATGAGTTAAAACTGGAGGAGCTTTTTGGGAAATTTCACCTGGTTTCAAGGGACTTTTTGCATCTTAGAATTTACATGCTAGTGGTCATTTGCATTAGGTGCACTAAATCATTTAGTTAGCTTCTTAGTTTTTGTGAGTGTGAGTTTGTAATTTGAAAAGAAAAATACATTTTTTAGTCTCGTAGAACCTCTATAGAAATTGCTCTTCATCGAAAGACAAAGAACTGCATGTGCATGTAGTCAGGTTTTTATTAATTTCTTTTGCGTCAAAACACCATTGGTTTCAACTCCATATCCTTGTGACTTAATACAACAGCCCTTAAAATAAGCGATTTAATCTAAAATCAACTAGCAAGTTTTGTTAAGTGTCAATCACCAACTAGCTAGGTTGTAGGGCCTTGGAATAGGTGAGAGGAGAGTTAACTCTCCAAGGCCGCTCAAACAAACATAGAAGTTGATTAATTGGGCGAAATACAACTCCGTGAGGTGGACTGGGAAAGCTCTCATCCGAGAGTCAAGCGCGAGGGGAAGTGAAGGTTGAGAAGAGGGATACCCCCCTCCGATTAGCTGAATCTGACCTCAAGACCGTTCCGCCCAGCTTCTGATACGGATTGGTGTCCATAGTTGCCTCTCCTAGGTTCCACACAGGTGACTGCGGGGGGGAATACCCGTGGTACCTGAGGCAGACATCGCATCACTTTCAGCAGTACTTCTGGGGGGTGCCCTTGCGAAGCTTGGGTGCTTGAGCCGGCAAAGGCTGTCATTAGGAGGTCGGCGTAACTGTTTCTGATACCTTCGCTAGTTGTTCTGGGCCCTAATCATCCCAGACTGCTTTCGGAAGGCCCTATACTTCGCTTTCCTGTATTTTGGTGTCCGGTCCTCATCACCCGGAGCGGAAATAATTGAAGGCTATTTGCTTGCTGTTTCTCAGGAATTTTGATTTTAGTGAGTGCTCTTTGCTCCTAGCTTGCCTAGATTTTCACTTTTCTTGAGTCTAATATAATAAATCTGTAAAAGTGGCTGATCAAGCGCCTCGACGTTCAAGGAGAATCCGGGGGTTATCTCCCGAGAGTGCAGAGCCTTCTTCGAGAAGGCGTAGGAGCGATTTAGCAGGTGGTTTTCACCCTGTAGAGTCTGACGCTGTGGAGAGAGATCCTCCACTAAGGTCCGAAGGTTTCGTTGCTGATTCCGGTGTCGGTTCCGAGAGGAGCGTTCCGCTCACCTCGAGAGTCTTGTTTCCTCAGGAAGAAGATTTTCAGATAGAAGATATACCTGAGCCTGCAGCTACAGGTCCATCTCCTCTTCCTCTTGATCATCCGTTTGTTATTCAGTACGTCGGACCGGAGTCTGAGAGACCGTCGGATCTTCCATATCTTTCTTATCTTTCGATGGCCACGACTGGGAACGCGGCTTCTACCGTGAGTGCTGCGGGCATTCAGACCCCTGCTTCTGTCGAGGCAGGGGGCACTCTTGCTCTATCTTCGAATGCTTCTAGCACTGCTATGTTTGGCTCTGGGTTCACCCAAGCATATGCTTCTCAATCTGGTCCCTTCGTTTCAGGGATGTCCATTGCTGGAAATCCCTCTTTTTCCTTTACCGCCGGTGCAACTGGATCTACGCCCATGTCTAACATGGCTAGTGGATCAGCTTCGTTCCAGGGTTTCCCCTTTGGGACTGGGCATATTCCCAGTCCCAATCCTTCTTTAGGGTCGTTTCCTTTTATGTCCCAGACCCAGAGTTTCAACCCTTGGGCATAGGGGCCAAGTTCGACTGCTTTTATGGGATGGAATCCTATGTTTGCAACGTCGGGGGCAGGGAATCAGTTCCTCGCGAGTCATCAAGGGAATGCTTCTTTCCCTGCATCGAGTGTTTATCAGTCTTTTTCTCCTCTATCTAATGCGTGGAACCCCTATCAGGGGCTTTCCTCTTCAGTCAATACTTCAGCGGGGGGAACTAGTCTGGGTTTTGGTAACCTCACATGAGCAGGTTCTTCCTGCTTCATGCTTTCTGGCAGCCTGGTGCCTCATCAAATCCTGGCTATTCTTTTCAGAATGTGGGAAATCCATCCCATCAAGGATGGAATTCTCAGGCTCCGCCGCGATTACCATTTCTGGCAACGTTAAACTTGCCAGACTTGGCGAAGTTAACTAATGACTCGATCCGATATAGTCCGGGTTGGCCTCCGGTTCCAACCAAACTTCCTTCAAACATTCCTAAGTTTGAAGGTAAGAATGGTAAAGAAGATCCCAGACCACATCACCACTTTCACTTATGGTGCTCTTCAAACTCTCTCGATCGACGACCCGATTAGATTGAGATTATTTCAACAAGACCTTAACCGGAAATGTCAGAAAATGAAAGTATGAGCTCACTGGGGGCAGTTTCGCCACATTTGGAGAACTGGCTGTCACATTTCTAAACCATTTTCAATTGCCTGTCATATATGAGGCTGGGACCGAACTCCTGGCTAATTTTAAGCAGGATGAGGCAACTCACATCTCTGATCACATTCAGGAATGGAGGAGAAGGAAGAGGCTTATCAAAGCTCATATTCCAGGTGAATTCCTTCTCGAGTGGTTTTTGAAATCTCCAGAGCATTTGGACAAATCATCTGGGGTAGTTCCAGAGCAGGCATCTTTAGGTCTGTGAGTGGACATCATCTGATCTCATAAGCCTGGGCACTTGATGTATTCAGCCACAGCCTGCGTTCAGAAAGTTGATTTGTTGGAAAACCAACCGGTCCGCATGGTGACTGCGACTCTGCCGGATCGGCCGCAGCAGGGCACCACCGTTTCTCACCCGGTGAAGCAGCTTGTCTTTACACCGCCTCTTCCCGGTCGCCGTGCTCGCCGATCTATCACAAACTCTGGGCCCTGTCCATTAATGCTGTCCAATCTTCTGAACTCAAAGGAAATCAACAGTCCGATGGGAAGAAGAAGGGACGTAATAACAAGAAGAAGGGCAAGAATGGGAAGGGCAATGCAAATAAAACCAACGAGCGTGTTGGTGAGGGCCAAAAGGAGAAAAAGAAAGTGAAGTTTCCATGCAAGCTTTGTGCTGGAGACCATCTCACACACCTTTGCCCAAAAATTCAGGATGCTCAGCGCCTGTTATCTCAGCAGGGTTCTTCTAGTTCCCAGGCTATGCTAACAAACCCTTTTCCCCAAGGGCAGCAATTAATTGCCGGCGCGAACCAAAATCCTGGGGCTTCCTCTGGAGGTGCCCAGGAAGGGGAAATTCCATCGAATATCTTTATGATGAGTGCTCACGTGGATGTCGCTACGAGATCCCGTGATTATGGCGGAGAGGAATCTTCGAAAGCTAAGGAAGTTCCTGATACTACTGAGCCGCTTCATATCACGAAGCCAACTGTTGAGTCTATGCCTCGGATGCCGAAAGCATCTTCTAAGCGGTCAACGATTAATCCGAATGCGAGAGCTGCCCAAAACTACTCGATTGTAGAAGATCTGGCGCAGAGTCCTTGTGCTATGTCTGCCTTAGAGGTACTCCAGTCTTGTCCGGCTCAGCGCAGTGCTTTGCTCACTGCCATTGGGGCTATTGATCCGAAAAATTCTCTTCTGATTACTTTTGATATGAATAATTTTAAGAAGAGACTTCCTCAACATATGGCCTTCCATATCAAATCATCGTATCGGAAGACTAACATCTTTTGCACGGTTGTTGATGAGGGTGCTTCTACTTACGTGATGTCTCTCGCATGCTGGAAGACACTTGGATCTCCAAAAGATGCTCCGTCTAGCACTGTTCTTACTGCATTCGATGATCATTCTCACAGACCCCATGGTATTGTCCCGGCTTTGCCCATCTGTGTTGGGGG